>PVLD010007849.1:0-88170 GCA_004027595.1 Dinomys branickii | reverse complement strand
AACTGTCTGACTAAATTTGCATGTCTGTATATGGGTCCATACGTCTACAATTCGAAGATATCAGTGGATAAAGCAACAACTACTGTTGTGACCATATCACCTTGTCTATAGATTAGTTGTGATTGTACTATTTTCTATGATAATGGGTGTCTGTTTGTCAATATGTTTTTGTACTTTTATGTTTCTAAAATAAAAAAAAAAAAAAAATTAAAAAAAAAAAATTAAACTTGTTCTGAAGAATAATTCATGAGGTCAGCTTTGGAAACTCAGAAAAGGCAACAATGGAAAAGTGTCAATGTTAAAAGAAAACAATAAGTTAGTGTCACGCTCATGTATTAATAGAAATAAATTAGTGAAATCAAGAAAGAGATCCTGGTCTGTAAGACAATTAGTATATGATAAAAAGAGCCTATGTTTTCCTAGGGTTGGTATAACAGTGGGTGGCTTCCAACAGTGTAAATTTATTAATTTATTGTTCTAGAGGCCAGAAGTCTGAGGTCAGGGTGACACAGGGCCAGGTTTCCTCTGAAGTCTTTATGGAAAATCCCTTCCTTGCCTCCTTCATCCAGGCATGTCTTAGCTTGTGCCTTCACATGGCCCTCTGCTTCCTGTGCACCTGCACTCACTTGCATTCTCCTCTGTCTGTGTTTCCAGGGCAACACCAGTCATGTTTCCAAGGCTATTCCCAGGGACTGATGGTTAGAAACTCCACATGTGTTTATGGAGGACGCATTTTAATGCATAACAGATGGTTTCATAAAATAGTAAGGAAAAAAATGATTGCTCAATAAGTGGGAACCAGACATTTATTTGTTAAATCTTTGTGGTGGGTGGAGTTAGAGGGATACTTCACATTCTGGCCCAGATAAATTTAAAATGGATTAAAGTTAAACATAAACTATGAAAAGGTAAAAGAAGAAAAAGAAGAAGAAGAAGAAGAAGAAGAAGAAGAAGAAGAAGAAGAAGAAGAAGAAGAAGAAGAAGCAGAAGAAGAAGAAGAAGAAGAAGAAACATATAAATTCATACTTATTTCTCGTTGGGAGATCAGAGACTATTGTAAAACCAGTAGTAGGTGTTTGCAAATTTGTCAAAAATTCTTAAAATGAAAAAAAAGTGAGAACACAGGGAAAACATGTGCAACAAATGTGAAAGTCATATGATGAATTCTTGAATTTAACAAGAAAAAGATGAAAAGGTCAATAAAAAAATGCTACAAAATCACGAACAATAATACATTCTGATCAGGCTTGGTCTCTACCTCGTTATTAAAACTGCCCTAGTCATGGTCACCCTTCCCTAGCTGATCAATGTTCAGCCCTCACCTTCACGACCTCTCAGCAGCACTGGGTGTTGCCAATCCCATGGTCATTCTAAAACTACTCTTTGTTGTAGTGCTGTGACCTCTTGGTCACCACCTTCTATCCACAAGCAAGTTGTCCACCTTCATTGCATCCTGAGTGGTTTACTTCTCCATTATTTCTTGCAGTCAAGCTTCATCCTTACTGGGCTGCTGGCTGCCTTCTCTCTGGTCTCCCTTCTTCTAATCTTGTTTCTTATAGGGATGTTTTCACAAAGCAGCCAGAAATTGCTTCTCTCCGACAGAGAATGCATGTACAGGGCACACAATTATACCTATGCAAAAGAGGGGATGGGAAAACTAGGTCTTTCCCTCTTTTGTCTGCCAACTCACCCAACTGCTTTCCTCAGAGGCGACATGTTTCCTGCATTTCCTTTGAGAATTAATCTATGACTTTACCAACACATTCACTCTGAGCATCCAGACTGCAGGATACTCCTAGTACATAGTGTTCTGCATCTTGTGTTTTTGGAATGATCTTCTAAAATCCTGAATCAGATGAGTTAGTCTACTGCTTAAAACTCTGTAACAGCTTCTCATTGTACTAAGAATATAATCCACTTGATGTATGAGGCCCTACGGGACCTGGCCCTGGTTTATTGCATCTCCTAATATCACTTCACCCCAGCACATTGACCTTGCGTTATTTTTTTTCTTGGGGAATTTGCATGTCTTGGACTGTCCTTTTCTTATTTTTCCTCCTTCATCTCATTGAGGGTTCTGCTCTGGTGTGACCTTATCAGAAAGACTTTCCCTGACCCCCCGCAAAGCAGCCCTCGCCCATACCCAATAGCATGTGTCTCCTCTATCTTGCTTCATTGTTTTACATAGCTTTTATTTCCTGAAATTCTTCTTCTTCTTTTTTATTTAAAAGAGAAAAAACAGGGCTGGAGGTACAGCTCAGTGGGCTAAGTGCTTGCCGCTAAGCACTACGGCCCTGAGTTCGATCCCTGGTCCCGGAAAAAAAAAAAAAAAAAAAGAGAAAAAACTAACAAAACAACAACAATGGAGACAAAAACAAAACAACACAAAACCAACAAAAATGATACATGACCTCAAAGCAAAATGATAGGAATTAACAATGGTTGCTACATTGCATATTATTATCTTCAGTGAAGTTGCTTAGTTTACCTGAGGTAAGAATGTAAGATTGATCAAAACAAAGACAGTAACAAGTAATAAAAAAATACATTGGAGATGATGCAGAGCTTCACCATGACAGATGGTAGGAGTTCAACAATGGTTCTTATACTGCATATTGTTGTCTTCAGATCAGTTGTTCTGATTACCAGATTCAAGCATGCAAAATTGGTCAAGAAAAAAGAAAATTTTAAGCATTAGCTCTTCCTTTCAGTAAGCCACAGACATCACCAATACACCTATCCCAGCTGAAATTATGTTTATTAATTTATTATTTTTCTCTTTCCTAGAATATAAACTCTGTGAAGCAGGTATTTTGCTCACTATTGTGTGTTCAGTACAATTCTGCCTGGCCTATGGTGACACTCAGTAAATATTAGCTAAACTGGACATGATGGTGCACGCCTGTAATCCCAGCACTCAGGAGGCTGAGGCAGGAGGATCGTTGCAAGTTAGAGGCCAGCCTGGGCTACAAAGTGAGCTCAAGGCCAGCCCGAACTGCATAGTGAGACCCTGTCTCAAAAAAACAAATAAACAAAAAAGAATCATCCTATACTATTAAATATAGTAACATTAAAAAAAAATATTAGCTAAAAACAAGAAAAGCTAAAAAAAAATCTATGAAAGCCTGTGTTTTCTTCACAAGAAATTGGCAAACTCTAAGGTTTAAATATATTGATAATAATCACACTGACAGAGGCTATAAGTAAGATTATGCATTTTTTCCCTAGGAAACAATTAAAAATATATATCAAGAAAGTTAACAGCAAAAAAAAAAAAAAAAAAAAAGAAAAAAGAAAAGAAAGTTAACAGCATATATATTCTTTGGGTACATGTCCAAGAATGTGTCACAGAGAAACATTTTGAGAGAAATGGGAATCATAATTGTACAGAAAGGTGGTCATTACCTACACAAAAGGGTTAAATTATTATACATATCTAAATTAAATATTTTTCAATTTATTAAAATCTTATAGGTAAATAATGTATAATGACATGGGACAACTGATTGCTATCATATCACATGAAAATGAAATACGGAGTCATACAAATTTAAATATAAATTGATAAGCAGAGGCTCATTCTCCCAAGTGACCCTACTGGTGTGGAAGAATAGTGAAACTTCCAGAGACTTAGCTTTTGTAGAAATCAAGTCAGTGTCATGGGGCTGAGAAACCCCAATGCCCCAATGGAGGGCATTGGAGCAAGCAGAACTTACACTAGAAAAACTGACTGAGGACACAGGGAAATTGCATTAAACCCCCTGAAGTGATGGGACTTTGGGCAACTGAAAACAAAACAGAACAAAGCTAAGCAAAACAGGGAAATGTTGGGTTGAAATATACTGGCCACCTCTGTTTGGAAGTGGGTGCCTCAAGCAGTGCTCTTCTCCACGCCAACACTTGTAGCTCACATTGCCTTATCTGTAGTTTTGGAGATAGGGCTTGTTGGTTGGTCAAGGTTTGGATTAGAAGAAACTGATCATTCAGTCCTGGCATTTGTCCCCCTGGAAAATGAAAGCGTTCATAACTCCATAGATAAATCTCTTCTAAACTCTCCGTGTTAGAATTTCCGCACCATGACAAAACACCTGAGAAGAAGCATCTAAAGGAGGAAGGGCTTACTGTGGCTCGTAGCTTCAGTCCATGGTCAGCTGGCTCGATTGGTACTGAGGCAGGGGTGAGGTCAACCCATCATGGTAGAAGGAAAACTGCTCACCTTATGGCAGCCAGGGAGCAGAGAGAATGTGGGAGCGAGCCTGAGACGAAGGAGCCAGGAATAAAATATACCCTTCAAAGTCACGCCCACAATGACTTGCATTGCCCAATTAGACTCACCTTCCAATTGGTCCATTTAGCGAGTGCTCTCATTAATGTATTAATCCATTCTACGAAATTAGAGTCAGCATAATCCAGTCATTCTCCAAAGCCCATCCATCACGGATCAAGTCTTTAATACAATGAGCTTTTCCGGGGACTATTTTGGTTCTCAACTCTAACACTTCCCAAAGGGGACTGATTTTCTCCTAAATAGTCCAGCTGTTATCCTGTCCTGTGTCTTCCTGGCTGGGTAACACAGCCATGAAACTCTGGTTGGCTTTTTTCTTTTTTCCTTCTGTTCTTTCTCTCCTATTCCATCTCCCGCTTTTATTTTCTTCTCTTCTTGGTATATCAGAAGCAAAACAAAATTTTCAATTTGCTTCTTAAAACTCAATTCAGCATTTTTCTTCCCTGAATCATGATTTGAAGTCTTACCTTCAGTCCCAATCCGCTGTTAAATATTTATTTCCTATAAACATGTAGCACTTTCTCAGAGGAATCCCAGTGAATAAGTTTCTCTACCTTACTACGTTTTTAACAGTGGTGTTATAGAATAGCAAAGTACAGTGATAGAAAGAAAACACTAGCTTATCACCATTTATAGTACAATCTTCATGTATTATACATTCTTCAAGTATTTTTCCCACTACCCTCCTGGAAAACCTGTAAAGTAAGTGTTATGTTTCCTATTATTCACATGGAGAAACTGAGTCCCAAAGGAGTTAAGCAGTCTGTTGAAAATCGCACAGCTAGTAAGTGGGAAGCTGGTTCAGAACCCAGTAGTTTTGATTTTTATTAAGATAAACCTAGACATCTACAGAGGCAGGAAGACATTAAGCTTTGATCTAACGTGAGTGGGGAAGCAGGGCAGAGTATTAGGTAAATACAATTCATTTAGAAGTAGGTCCCTGGAAAATCGTATTACTTCACTAAGTATTCTCAATTTCCCATCTTACATTCTATTCAGGACCTGAGTTTGCCAGGCACAAACAATTCTCTTTTTTTGGTTAAGATAGTAAATTTTATTTTTTCTGAATAATTTCATTTACTCATTGTTCTCATAGTTATTTTTATTTATTTATTTATTTTTTGCGGTACTGGGGATCGAACTCAGGACCCTGCGCTTGCTAGGCAAGCGCTTATTCCACTGAGCTATATCCCCAGCCCCAGTTATTTTTATTTAATCTTTTCATATCACTTTATCAGCGCACGTTTACAGTGCACAGTGCCTACATTTGTCATGGGCTGTTGGCACAGGTATGTCACACATCCTGATTCTTTTTTCTCATCCCCTTTCCCTCCTCCGCCCTCCCTTCCTTCTCCATCCGCCACTTAATCCCCTTCCTTTGCTTAGTATGTGTCTGCGTGCAGTGTTTCCATCCCTCGTATGGGCTTGGCACCTGCACATAACGCACCTTAATTCCTTCCTTCACTCAGTGTCTCTCCTCTGCCCCCACCCCAGCTCTCGATCCCCTTCTCCACTGAGAAAAGTCTGTCTCCCCGCTTCTACTACCTCTCTTGTCTCTTGCTCTTATTTATACTTTGGGTTCCTTATATAAGGGAAACCATGTGATATTTAAGCTTAACTGTCAGATTTGTTGCATTTAAACTTATAGTCTCAAGGTTCATTCATTTTCCTCAAAAAACTGAAACTAGAAATGTCATTTGACCCAACTATTTCCCTTCTACGCACAAACAATTCTTAACTTCAGGTTTGAATTTTGTTTTTCAATCAGTTCAGAACTCAAGGAGGAAGTTGGGATAAATAGGTTAGTTGCCATGAGACAGTTAAGAGATCTCCAGAGACAAAAAGCAGATGCACCCCTAGGCCTTAATTCAGGCTGTGACCCATTAAAAGTATGGCGTGCATTCTTCGCTATGCTCCTCGCTTTCCCAAATACTTTTACACCCTCAAAATTCAAGTGCAGTATCGAAACCAGGATGCCTCTGCTAGAGCATCTCCAAGAATAAACTACATAAAAAAACCTGTTGAGAACCATTACAAAGGGTCAGAGGATAAACAAACCCCTGCAATTTAGTCTTTTATTCACTAAAAGCATGATTTATGTTTTCTTCTGAGACCGTCAGGGAATAAAAGCTCCTTTTGTTAAAAATGACACCGCACTTGTACCTACAGCTGCCCAATAGGTGATTAGAGCAGGTAAAAGCTTGGCATCTCTGTCTTCATTTTTGTATGTCTCCTTTATTGCCTTGTATTGTGGTTTAGATCTCTGCCCAGCTCTACATGAAAGGGAGCCTAGTAACTCAGGGACTGTCTTGTTAAAAACTGACCGTACAAGGTTTATAAGCTCTAAATTTACCTTTCCTGTCCTACCCTCTGTAAAGACTGAGGACATCAAGATAGGAGGTTTGCGAGGACATTTGACTTCCAGTGTTTCACAGCCTCCCCCACGAGTCACTGTTCTAAAGCTGTGGTTGTGCTGGGTTCCCGAGTCACTGTTCTAAAGCTGTGGTTGTGCTGGGTTCCGGCAGTCTCCACACAACTGAGACTGTCCTCCAAGGAAGAGCAATCATCTCCTGGGACTTGAACTAGCCCTACAGCCATAAAGGTTTCTTTGCAACTGCAAAACGGGACTGAAATAATGATCAGCCAGTCCCTGGCCCACTCTAGCAGCTCTTAAAAGTCTGTGCCTTTTCTTTGGTTATAAGGCCAGTTTGATCCTCTTTGTCAAAGCTGTGTCCCTTTCAGTTTCTCAAGCCAAGTTTCCTTTCCTTTTTCTTTCACTTTCCTTTCTTAACCCTCAGGAGGTCCTGCCTCATCTGAGAGTTACACAAAAACTCTTTCCTTAGGTGGGGAGGTTCAAGGTTGTGAGTAGCTGTGCTAAGCCATACCGTTTAAGCTATTAGTTTGGTTATGACATGTTCATAAGGGTGTGTAGTATTTGATAGTGTGGGAGGCGTGACCTAAAAACACTGTGAAGGTCAGTGCAGAAGACAACCGTGGCTGGAGGCACATTTACTGAAGGCCAGGCTTCCAGGGAAAGAACAGCTCACCCATGCACCTCCCTGGGGATGAACAGCAGTGATTGATATTCTAAGTAGGCATCAATCACTGCAGTGGGGCACCAAACCGTAACCGCCCCTTCTAGGAAAGTTCGTGTCCGTCCCACATGCACTGGCTCCCTGACTTGTTTCCCCATTTGATCCCCATTTAATCAGTACCACCCTAGGGACTACACTTGTACACTTACTGGTTGACCATAGTTTTGCTCCACCTCATATCCAATCTATGATTTGCCATTGGATCAATATTATGTAAGTGGCTATTCTTGCAATCTTATCGATGGATTATAGTTCTGTCCCACTTTAAGCCCACCTCACCTCATGGCTTTGCTCCATAGAACACCTTCTAGAGGCAGGGTTGGTGGGCAGCTTACTGTTCCCGACCCCCTTGTCTCTCTCAGACAGAATTTTTTTTTCCTCTCAATAAATTCTACTTTTTAAAAAAATACTGTGAATGTTTAAATTTTTAAAAATTATTATAGGAAAAGACATAGTTCCATTAGCCCCTCCCAAATTATTCCCCTTGCTTCAAACACACATCCTGCCGCTTCTGAAGCAGTTCCAAAAGTACTCTTTCATGAGTGTCTTTAGTTTCCCTGTATCAAATGCCTGGATGTCCTGAATTGATTGAAAACGTTTACCTTTCACAGTTGTATTGACTTTGGGGAAGCGCCAGAAGTTGCACAGTGCCAGCTCCAGTGAATAAGGTGGATGAAAACACACTGTCATGTTCTTACAAGTTGCCTTTCTGTTGTATCAGCACTTGGCAGTGGTATTCATTGTACTTTTGACCACACCTCGTAAAGACACTAAAGACATGAAACAGGACATGCAGAACTGCTTCAGAAAGTGTCAAGAAGGATGGGATGAGTGTGTTTGAGGGGAGGGGGACCGTTTTGAAGGGGATTAATAGCAATGTGCCTTTTACTGCAATACATTTAAAAAATTTAAACATGAACTGTATGTTTGATCACACCTCTTATTGTTTGTTAGAGAGACTGTGAGCACTGATAAATACTATTGTATCCCTTTATTTAATAATTTCTAGATTGTCATGGAAAATATTTATTACATAAATATAATAAATGCAAATTTGCAAGGTTTTAAAAATATTTTCATATTGTGGCCCATAGTAGTAATGAGTGTATCTCCTTGGAGTCAGAAGAACCCTGTGTAATTCTGGGGGACTCTGACTCCCCCAGGGTGAGGGGGGCAGCCTGGTTGTCTCTGTCAGGGCTCAGCTTTCCTTTAGCTCCTCAGGCTGAAGCCCCTTCCCATTTTCTCTAACTTTCCAATTGAAGTGTTTGCCTGTAAATTCGTGCTGCTGCCTGAATTTTAATTTCTGTTAACACTGAAGTAAGGACCCACACTAGCTGGTGACGGTACATACTATATACTCCCCACCTTGCTCTCCAGCTCCTAATGAGGGCTGGTTCTTCTGTCTTCCATAAGGGTCAGAGTTCCAATCTACCCTCTAGGACACCTGTTTCTGTTTAGACTCTTTGGTTTCTTCTTGGACTCTCCAATTCCTACTGGTTGTTTCTTTTAGCTCCCACCCCTACGCCAGACTCTGCTCTTCTAGAGAATTCAGCTCACTCACTTTGGGTGGAAATGACCTTGGATAACATGCGTAGCATGTTACGTTGTGTTATGTCCACTTATACCCAGTGGACATTCTGTGCAGTTCTTATGCCCAAGTTCCTCACGCTCCAGAACCTGGTGCCTGAAGTCTTTCTCTTCATATCTCGGCTCCTGTGCATGTCAAGCCCAGAACGGTGTAGGGTGGTGAAGACAAGGGAATAAAAAACATTTTTCTGCTCTAAGCCATCTTTACATCTGTATCCTTCTGGACATCAACAGTGAGCATGTACTAATATATAAAATGTGGGTTTTGGCAAGAGGGAGAATAGCAAGCATTGTATGGATTTGCAAAATTGCATTTTTTTCTTTAAAACAACATACCCATATAATTACTATTACTATCGTTATATCACTTTTTTCAGTATGAAAGTCCTTTCAAATCTATTACTTTATTTAATTATCACAGAAATTTTAGGAAGCAATTAGATATGATATTTTTTGTGAATAACATGTTCATGGTCCGCCTAATTAGCATCTTGCATTTTCTGGCCTGTTTGCTATATTCAGGAAGCCTAACTTACTGGTTAGTTTTTCTAAACTATTTCCCATGGATTAAATCTGTACTTTCTATTTCTTAGGTTGATTGATAGAATATGAAAGTGTTAAATAATGTTAAAGGATTTTTTTCTCTTGCTACTTTAAATTGATTGGCTTCATGTTTTTCCAATTTTAAATTTTTATTTTCTGTTTGTATATTTGTGAATGATCACTGCTTTTTTTTTTCTTGACAAATCATTACATATTATAACTATTTTGGAAAAAAGCACAAGGAATAAAATAAAAAAATAAAATTAAATTAAAAAGTGCAAATAATAAGATAAAAGTCATTGGTGATATAAAACTATTCTACTTAAAAATAAAGCCATAAATGACTGTGTATATATCTTCCTTTCCAGCTTCTCATTTTGCCTTTTTTCTTCTAGTACCATAAACTCTTAAAATTCTTGTTATATAATTTTCTTGATTATTAAGGGATGCCATGATAAAAATCTACCTATATAAATATCAGATTATATCTGATAACTCCCTAGCAAGATAGTATAATCAATTTAAAGGTTTTTGATGAATAATACTAAAAGGTTATCCAAAAATTTTATCAATGTATGCTTCCATAAACATTGGAATATGCTAGGTATTTTGCCACACCCTAAACAGCCTGTTGGTTAAGTATAAGGATTTAGTTCAGTCTTTGCCTACATAGAGAGTAAAATAATATTTTAGTTTAGTTTTGTTTTGTGTTGTAATCTCTCAAGAGGTAATACTTCTGTGTGTATAAACTATCTTTGATTGCAGGAGAACTTTCTTCGGTTTTCTGTTGTTACTAGTCCCTGTATTCAGTATACAATCTTCATATCCCTTGCTTGGAGTACATTCATATAGCACATCTAAATTCTTTTTTCTGTTCCCTTTCCCTCTCTTCCCTCCCTTCTCCTTCCTCTTCACCCCCTTCCCATTTGTGAAACACTGATCACCCCATTTCATGTTATCTTTTATCTTTTGATCTTTTAAAATAAAAATTGGGGTTTCTCATAGAAGAGGAGCTGTGCAATATTTGAGCCTGTTTGTCTGATTTATTTTCCTTAACATTATGATCTCAAAGTACATTTCCTGTCCATTTTTCCCCTTGAGAGGTTAATTTTCAAAACCTTATTATCTTGTAGGAATTCTTTCTATACTAAAGGTATTAATCTGCTCTCTGGTACAGATTCTAATTAGCCTGCCATTTGCCTTCCTCTCCTACTGTGGTGCTGGGAATCAGACTGAGGACCTTGCACATGCTGGGCAAGTGCTCTGTTAAGCTATACAGCCAGCCTGTTATTTGCTTTCTTAATGTTTTAAAAACTTTTGTTTGACTTAAAAACTATCATTATTGAATTTTCCCAAGTATCTTACTGATACTTATGAATAATTTTTCTTATTTTTAAATCTATAGATGTGGTGTATTGCAGCAAGAATGACCAATGATATGTTGGACTATTCTTGTGTTCCATAAACTCTACTTTGTCACAGTATAAGTTTGTTTGCATTTGACAGTACTTTTCTGGACAACAAACCACGTTTGGCTGTTATGGTTGCCTGTTGTTTCCTGCCACCAGGATCTTCTGCATCTGAGTAAGTGGCTCTGCCTTCCCAAAGCCAAGCACCAGGTGGTTGCATTGGAATTGACCATCCCACCCAAGGGGTCCCTCTGTAGAACCCCCAGTGGCTGGGCTGGCATGATAGTGAGGGAGTCCAGTTGGATTTCCCTCTTGAGGACTTAAGATATGGAGTCAGTCAGTGATAAGCATTGGCACTGAGCTCACACCAGAGAGGTGGGTGGCAGGTGTGCTGGGCCCTGTGCAGGATGAACTTACCCATGTCCAGGAAGCCCTGCCATCCCTGAGAGATGGAACATGCTCAATGGGTTCCTGAGGACTTTTGAATTTCTCGCTTCTGATGAACCTCAATGCACCCTTTGTCCTTGGCTCCTGAGACGCTCCCTGGGTTCTTTCAAGCACATCCTTTCTTCCTTATCACTTAAAGCAGTTGAAGTAGATTTCTGATTATGCAACTGAAAAACCCTCCCTGGACACACACACAAAATACACACATGCACACATGCATGCACGCACGCATGCACGCACACACATCCTTTTCCTCCTACCTTGCTGGGCCAAGGACCTGGCTTTGTGTTCAGAACTTCTGGAGGTCACTCACCTCCTTCTAAAAAACAAAAATATTGAACTCAGCATTAAATGATCCCAAAGTGGAAATTTCCCTCCAGTCCTATAATTCAATGAGTCTTTAAAATTAATGAAGCTTTTTAATGGGGACAATTTCTAAACCCAGCTTGGTAGCACCCTACAAAGACAAAGACTAATAAAACTCAGGAGCTAAAGGAAATCTGTTACAGAGCCAGAGCCTTAAGGCAGGAAGAAATTTTTCATTTTCAGAAAACTGTTTTTGTCAAACTGGAAGGATCATTTTGCCCCTATATCTTTGAATAAGAGAGTACCTCTGCTTCCAAAGCTGTGTGCCCGTGTGAACCAACCAGGCCTCTGGCAGTGACAGGTAATCAAATCACCTCAAGGGACCCTGAGCTATCTGCCCCTGATCTCAGCCTTCAAAAGGAAGCTACTGGGCAGGGTTTCAGCTTTTTATCCTTAGTTTCCAAGCCAGCACCATCCAATTTTCTCAAAGAAGGCATTGATTTTGGTCTTTAAAAATAATTAGTGCCGTCATTGTCATTAAGGTGAAGATTCACAGCACTGTGAATGAAGTTGTTAAGTCTTTGTCTATGTGCAAAACCAAACTCTGACATTCACTCTTTAAATGTCCAGCAGGAAAGATCGGCAAGACAACCAGGACATTGGGACTAGGAAACTGTAGTCTGGGGAGGTGAAGAGGGGGCTGAGAGCATTAAGCTGTGGTCCTCCTGGAGCAGTGCTATGCTAATGTGCTCTCTGCCAACATTACCCTGAGCAGTGAGACAGAATCCTAAGTCAACAGTTTTTTACACTATACATTTTGTATTCTGTGGTGTATTGCATTCATCTTGATGGTATCAAGATGGGAGTAATCTCTTCTTATGACAATTATACTTTGTACTAAATATGTGTTTATTTGAGCTATGAAGTCACATTTGTATTGTTAAAAAATTTCCTGGGCTGCTCTCAGTTTGGACAGGTGAAGATGAAGATTTCATATCTTTATTTTTACAGAAGCTTCAAACATAAACAAAGAGCAGCACTGATTGGCTTGGAAATTACTTCTAAATTCCTGGTAAAATCTGTCCAGGTTTCTTTGAATTGTGTCTTAGGTTGGTTTTCTGACTTGGATTTGGAATGTCTTCCAAAACTTAGGTGTAAAGAGCTTGGTTGTTGATGAGCTTTGGGGGAAGTGACTGGATCACAAGGGCTCTAACGTCTCTGTGGACTAATCCACTGTTGGGATCATCATTTGATGACATGACTGGGAGGTGACAGAAACAGGAGGTGGGGCTTAGTGGAAGGGAGTGGGCCCTGGGGGCACGACCCGCTTGGGGCTCTGTCTGGTCCATGACCTTTTCCTCTTAGGTTCTTTCCTTTTCTTTCTGCTTCCTGGATGCCAGAAGATGAGCAGCTTCCCTCCATGTGCCTTTTGGACATGATGCTTCTGTCTCCCCATGGGTTTAAAAGCAATGGAGCTAAGTGGCCTTAAATCCAAACCTCTGGAACTGTGAGCCAGACTAAACCCCTCCCCTGTAAGTTGTGCTTCTCTGGCATTTTGTCACAGTGACGAAGAGCTGACTGACAGGGATGGGTTTCCGGAAGTAGCCCAGGAAATGAGGATTCCCATGAGCCCAGTCTTTCAGGAAATATCCTCAGGAGAAACTGGTAGGAGTTGGGGAACCAGGACAGGGAAGGGAGAAGGCCATGTAAGGGTGCTATATCAAACAAGGCCCCACAGAGTCTAACTCTTACTCAATTCCACAGTAAGACCTTCCCAGCTAGGGCAAGGGTTAAGAACAGCTCCCAGGGGTATTGTTCCCATGCACTTGGTTCCAGAGACAACAGGATGGCAGCTAGAGAGCAGACCTCTAATACAAAGGGCTGAAGGAACTGCTTGGTAGGAGAGGAAGCAAGTTTAGGGAAGTCACCTACTGCAAAGCAGATCTTGTAGAATATGGGTGAAGACAAGAAGCAAATTGCAAGAATAAAAAACCCACTCAAACTAACTTAAGTAAAAGGGCAAGCCAATGAAGATTACATGTGGCTGCATGTAATAGATGCCTGACTCAATGCCTACCCCAAAGAGTTGGCATTTCTGATGTAACACAGAGCCCAGAAATTGGCCGCCTGGGATTAATGTGGCAGCTTCCTGATGCTATCAGTGTTCAGTGTCCCAGCTGTATTTTCTTTCTTATTGCTGCTTGATGGCAAGATAGCTCTTCTACCTCCAGCCTCCTGTCTGCACTCCTGATGCAAAATGGACGCAGATCAGGAAAAAGGCTGTATGTCTGCCAGGAAAGCAATATTTTCCAGAAAACCCCAGCAGACTTCTGCTTTGCTTTATTGGCCATAACTGAATCACCTTTGGATGTAAAGAATTCAGGAAAGATAGAACACGGCTCTCTGAAAAGAATCATTCTTTTTTTTTTTAAAGGAGAGAAAGCACAATGATTGGGCATATAGTGATGTGTACCCAATAGGAGATTTTTAGTAAAGTCAGTAGTTCATCTTATGAGTGTCCAAGGACAATACCAAAGTATAGTTGGATATTTGGGGATGGTACAAAACTGGCCAATGTGGAATAGAGGCAGGGCTGGTCCATGGAGCTGTGAAGTTACACAGGGCCTTGAACTCAGAAGAGGCCCTGTGTTTCTATCTCTGAGCATGTGACTGTAAGTGAAGTTGGACTGGGTGACTGTACAGAGTCAGCGTTGAAGCAGCAGCACACCCGCTCCTTGGTTCAGGCCTACGGCACAGTGGGCGAGCAGTGGGCATTGTGCTGCCAAGCCATTAGCCTGGCTGTGCAGACAGGGCCAGCTCAAGCCCAGATTGGTGGTGATGACATTAATGGCCACAGCAGTCACAGCCTGGAGAAAAGTGGGTCTCTCTATGCCAGCAGGACAATACCAGGATCCTGACCAAGAGACAGTTTTCCTATTTGTCCCTAGGGCATCTGCACGAATCTTAATTCTCTGGCCAGGAATTGTCAGTAAACTATTGCAAAATACACATGGATAGTCCAACAAATCTTTTGAGTGAGTTATTATGACTCTTCAGTGTTTAAAATTCCTGGTTGTGTAAAGTACTACAGCATTGCAAAATAAATATCCAAAAGCTAGAAGCAGAGATTAGAGACCATCTCATTTGATGGAAAAGAACACTATTGTTCTATGAAGCATCAGATGAATCAGTTATTAATGAGACAGTTTTAAAGTTAATATTCTCCTTATAATTGATAACACAGTAGTAGAATGCATAAGCAAATGGTTGAGTCACACACAAGTTATTCTTACGCTATCTCCATAGCCTACAAGAAACATGGAAGGAAACATTAAAATGCCATCACACGAAACTGTACTTACGATCAAATTCAGGTTTGAACAAAACTGGTTTGTATGAAAAGTCAAATCTTTTAAGAAAAATTGTTCTGTGAGAATTGTCAGACATAGATGCATGTATTCATATTTCAAAACCAGATCAGAAATGTGTCCAGTTTGTCACAGCCTGTGAAACTCTCTGCAGCTCAAGTAACAGTTGTATCAGCAGAAAGATCTTCCTCAAAATTAAAAGTTACCAAAAATTGCTTGCAGTCTTGAATTTTCCAAGAGCAACTCACTTACAATTAGGCTGATTGCAAAAAAAGTTGCCAGAATTATAGAGTGTGATGACTTGGTGGTATATAAATTTGCAGAAGTGAGCCAAAAAATCTTATGATCATTCGAGATATCAAAGCAATGAAGCATTATTTATTATATAAAATTATGACACCAAATATTTTCTTTAGTTTGTGAGTTTATGGTGCTATCTGTATACCCCTATTACCCCACTGCTGTGAACTGGATTGTGTGCCCCTCAATGCACAATGAATCCCTAACCTCCAATGTGACTATTTGGAGAAAGGGTCTTTCTGGAGGTAAAGGTACATGAAATCATAAAGGGGGCTCTAACCTGCTAGGAGTGCTGTCCTGATAAGAACAGATACCCTGAAGCTCTGTCAGTAAGTGCCAGGCCACATGAGACACAATGACAAGGTGCTGGCCATCTGCAAGTGGGGAAGAAAGACCTCAGCAGAATCCAACTCTGATGGTACTTTGATCTTGGACTTCTGGCCTCCAGAACTGGGAGAAAATAAATGTCTGTTTACCTACCCAGGCTGTGGTCTTTTGTTATAATAGTACCCCTAGTACATATGCCCTAATACATGTTACAAATAATGGGATTTTTTTGTTTTGTTTTGTTTTGCGGTATTGGGGATCGAACTCAGGACCCTGCGCTTGCTAGGCAAGTGCTTATTCCACTGAGCTATATCCCCAGCCCTGTTTTTATTTTTAGTACTGAGGACTGAATCCAGAGCCTTTTGTATATTAGACAAACACTCGATTATAGAGCTACAAAATGTAGCTCTATAAAATATTTTTAAAGGAAAAAGCTTTATATTTTAGTACCATTTTGCACTAGACATCACAAATTGAATAGCCAGTCATGCTTTAATTGAGATAATGCTCTGTGCTTCCCAGGGACTCACAGTATTTCTTCTCCCTGCTTCTCTCAGCTTCTCTGTCTAGATTAGTTGCTTCTGGTCTGTTCTACAGACAGCAGCTCACTAATTCTGGCTCAGAGCTCTAACCCTAAATGTCTGGGAGAAAGGATGCAACTGGCTTAAGCCAGTCTATGGATGATTAGTTCAGGTCAGGTGTCCTTTGTTTCCAACGGGCTGGGGGCACACAGGTACACCTGACTCTGCCTGGCTGTGTTTGCTAGGGCTCAGGTGGGATGTAATTCCAAAGGAGGGGGACAGGCTAGATTTACACTCCCAACTGTACCTACTGCAGTATGTACAAAGAAATAACTTGGCTTCAGTTCCCAACTCAACTTTTTACAAGGGTGTTCAGCATCTTCACTCCAGGAAATAAAGATAACCAACCAGAGTTAGAAAAGAAAAAGAAGAAATTGCTGTTCTGTGCTGTGAATTTTAGGGTGGTCTTGCTCAGTTCTCCATTGCCAGAGAATCCAATAACAACAGGATTACTTGGAGATTTTCAGCATGTCCATTCATTTTTAGTAGAGAGTAGTTTAAATTCTTTTCAACTGTTTTATTTTTTCTTTTTAGTTCTAGGACTTGGACCCAGGGCCTCAAGGACACTATGCACAGCTCCACCTCTGAGCTTGACACTAATTTTTGACATCTTATCCAATTTAACATTACTGTGTTTGAATAATCTAAGCAGCAAAGATATAAATAAAAAATATAAGTATGATTCAATGACAGAACTCTTAAGAACATATTTTTTCTAAGATTCAAGTATAGATTATAAAAAGGTTATAAAATGCAGACTCTTGATATACATTTCCACATGTAAATTTAAAAGATTCTTGTTGAAATAAAAGTATATAAATTAAAATTACTGATTATCCTCAAAATTAATACAGTAACACTTTAATAACCTAGTAGTCAGACTTAGTGACTTCTACAATAGGGCACATGGCAGCAGAACAAAATTCCCTAAGGTGCTGGAACAGTTCTCACAAAATCAACGCCCTCCAAGCTCATTTGCTTTAATTGCAGGACAGGGAGTCAGAGCTGCACCCTGATTTACACACTGTCTAAGTAACTTTGCTTATCTGGTTTGTTAGGCCACAGATGGCAACCAGCAATTTATTGGAGTAGTAGACTGCTTCTAAGACACTGAGGGTCAATATCAACATCTTTTTAGGAGGACACTAAAGAGGAGGAATTGTAAAAATCACAGTAGTTGGGGGACATCCAACACGCAAGCATCCGAATGATAGTCACCATTCCAGCGTGCTTCAACTAAGCCTATTTTGAATGCCTGCCTCCAGCCTATCACAGTGCTACTTGCCGGGATACAGAGTTAAAAATTCAGTGTCTGCCGCTAGGGTTTATAATCTAGCACGTAGGCTGATAAACTAAAAAGCAGTTGCACTACAGTGTAGAGAATGAACTCTAAGTTAGGCTTGAGTGAGAGTGATGCCCTAAAATGCATTTTGAATACCCCAGGTGAGAGAGCCTCGGAACAGACACAAAGACAACTGCAGCAGAAAAGGAGGAAGTGTTGGACCTGAGAGGTTAAGGAAGTAGAATTCCTGGTGCAAGAGGACCGATGAGATGCTAGGGATGAGGAACAGGAAAACACCCAAGATGGCCAAAATGTCTGCTTGTGTGCACAAGCCTTAGAGGCTGCTGTCACTTTCTTATAGCTGACATTTGAAACGGAGACTTGGAAATCACCAACAAAAGGTCAGAGAAGTTCACAATCCATTTAGTAGTGACTTTCTCTGCTGGGGAAGAAAGCACCCCATTGAAAATGACTGGAACCCAGACAAGCCCTAGTAAGTTCCTTGAGGGCAGCCCACAGACTTTATCCATCTGGCCCCAGTGCCCAAATGTGGTGGATGCTTAATAAGGATGTCTTCATTCGATTTCTAGAAACCAATTAAAAACATCTTGACCTTTTCTAGTCGTCTCCCATTAGGGAGTAATGTAAGACTGAAGAAATTTATAGATGTTTTTGTCCTTGAGCAGACTGCAGTTGGCTTCACACATACTTCTCTTTCAAACCCGGTTTATCTTCAGGGAATTGAGAAGTCCATGTTGTCTTATTGGATTAGATCGTCTTAAGACCCTGACGGGCAGCCTCTCCGTCTCTTCAGTCCCAGCTGCTCGCAGGTGGCGGACACCAGCTAGCTGTCTGAGTCCTGTGGGGTGTGGCAGGAGGGAAGCAAGCAGAGCAGCCCCATGTGCCCCAGATATGCCACCTGCCTGTGGGCCGGGAAGTGTTGTCCCACCCTCTATGGAAAGAGACCTTTGGCAAACTGTCCCCTGAAACTTTCCTGATGCCTAGAAATTTCCAAGGGAGCTTCTTTTCAGAACAAAGGCTCATCTCCACTTGTAAACAATTATCTTAAAATGCACCTAAAAGCTTAGACCTAGGTCAGCTTAGGCACAAAGAACAGTCTAGATGCATCACTGAGGCATCCTTGGAAAAGCACTGTTCCTGTGATTTTAATTATTGATGTCTACCGTAGCAATGGTTTTAAAATTTTTCTTTTGAACATTTAATTTTCAAAGCTAAGCTTGGGAAATAGAAACATTTTATCTTTTATCAAATAGCTGTGAGTCATGGTTAGTAAGTCTGAAAAAAAATCCGCCCTAAAATCTCAGTTGACTATGAAGCAAGAGAAAAATCCAAACAAGAAACAAATTTCACAAGGAAAACCACTGTCCAAAAGCCCTCTGAAGAACATTCATCCTTGCATATGAAATGTACTGTATTGCATCACACTGCCAGATCTGTGAGTGATTAAATGGGCAGTGTTGCCTGGGTAAAGGTGGTCGAATTAAAACTAAACTGGCCCCTGGGCTCTTGGGTTGAGCTTTATGTTCCTTGGCTGAAAGAATCATTTTGTTTTTCCTATTCTTTCGAAGCCTCCTGGAATTGCTGAGATTTTCTGCAAACCCGAGATGAGCCTGCTCCCGCTTCGGCCACTTCTTGGTGGGAAGACCATTCTGGAAGCATGTAGTCTGGGAGAGGCCAAAGGTTCGTGGGAGCAGGAAAGGCAAAGCAGGAGGGTGGACTCCTGGAGGACTGTGGCCCTCATCCCTTCTCCCTGGACTTGCTTTCCCCATTGAGGGGGCCACAGGTGACCAGAAAAAAAAAACCAACAAAAAAAACATGGTCAAGAGCAAAATGGACTCTGAGGCCCGAAGACAGGCAGACACAGGAGGTTTGGGGGCACCGCAGGATAAGGATGGGCAGCACCAGGCGGTGTGACTAACCCCACCCCATGTCTGAGTTTGGGGGATGGAAAAATGAGGTGTTGATAACGTAATCTCCCTGTTTGGAGGTGATCCTTGCCCTGAGTGGAGGGTGATAAGACATGACAGGCTTTTCTGGGAAGACTGTGGGATCAGATCGAGCCATTTTTGGATATAAATGTCTGTGGCTTTGCTTGCAGCAGTTAAAGGAAGGCATAATTGGTGCTCGCTGCTGCCTCCCTGCAGCCCTTCCTAGCGCTTAACCACCCACCGCCCTGCAGCGCATCTGCAGGCCTTCTTTTACTGGTTTGGAAACCTAAGCGCCCAGGGATCCTGAGCTGGCAGAGGAGAACCCATCTGCCTGGATACAAAGACCATCCTGGCAGCTTGAGAATAGGGGCGAGGAATAAACTAAAACCCAGGAGTCGTGTCTGCTAAAGTGCGTAGTTTTGTGCATTCTGCTATAAAGTTAGGACTTTTCTGAAATCTTGCTCTGGGGAACCAACATTTATTTTATGATGCTGGGGATTGAACCAGGGCCTTGCGCATGCCCAGCAGTGGTCTACCACTGGAAAAAAAAAAAAAAAAAAAAAACACTCCCAGCCCAGGGCTCCAAAATTTAATTCTGAAGCTGCCTTCTGTGTTTGCCCTGGAAATACAGATATGACCGAGAGCTGTGTATTCATTACTCCTGTCACATATGTCAAGTCTACAAAAGCCCTGTAAAATTTGAAACTTTTTTTCTACCATGCCCACCCCATAGCCTCAGATGGTATTTAAAAGGTCAAGACACTTGTTTATACAATGATATATTTGCATATCAGGTTTCATATAAGCCCCAAACAGCTTCAATAGGTGGGCATCTGTTCTATATCTAGCATGGTTAAAATATTTAAAAAATTCACCCCACTTACAACTACAGGTTTACTTTGGCTCTTTTAGAGAATTACAGCTTCAGTGTGGAGTTCCCCGGGGTTGGATGAGCTCTGTCTGTAACTATGCTGAAGAGCGAACATTATTCTGATGGGCAGACACCTTACAGGACTGTTTGTCTTCAGCTGTGTTCAGCTGGCTGTAAGTCTGTTTCTCCTGCACTTTGAATGCTCCTCTCTAGCCTTGTATGCTGCGTCTGTCATTTTTAACACTGCTGGAAAGATGCCATTTAATCCTCACCATTTTATCCTAATTACTTGCTCTATGAGGCTTTTGTTCTTAAAAACAAATTAGCCTAAAGGCCTCTCTGTGTCTCAGGGTAGTGGCAAAGAAGAGCACATGTGCTTGGGAGGACCTGCAGCGGGTGCGGATGTCGCTCAGTTGGTAGAGTGCTTGCTTAGCACAAGCAAAAGCCCTGTCCATCTACAGGGGAAGAAGAGAGGAATTTCTACTCTTTTCCTTTAAAAATGTCACATATTCACAATGACAAATGAAAGCACGTAAGCAGAGAGAAAAACCATGAGTTTCATTGTATATTTATAAATATGTATTTTAAAGCTGTATATATGTATTTTAGAAATGGGCTAAACTCCATGCAGCATGAACATTTTCCTTTCTTCTAATGCAGCTTAATTTTGCCTGGTACAGATGCAATGAAACTGATTGAGCTGATCTCTTGTTGGAGATACAGATTATTTTAAAATCTTTGGTACTGTAGACAGAGTGATGAGCACTTTAGATTCCTGTGGATTTGCTCAATCCTTTTTTGTGAATTAAATTTTCTGGGACCCAGTTTCTTTTTGACTACAGCCCTGTTGGAGGAACATGAGCCAAGTTTCCTGACACAGAAGCTGGTGCTGCTTTTATTGGATTCTCCACCTTAGTTCTCTGACTGAACATTAGTTCTCAAGCCTTTTCATTGCTGTATCTCTTGAAATTTCTCACTTCGGGTTTTCTGTCCTTTGCCAGAGGCCACCTAGGGTTGGGTAAAATTCCCCCTTCTAATTTTTCCGTTCCCCTTTCTCTTCCTAAACATCCTCTGTATCTTGTCTTACATACATACATTTTCAGGGTTCTGTCCTTGGTTCCCCTTCTATGTCGATACTAGGATACTGGCCTTAGTGTGTTCGTTTTCAACTTGCGAGAACCATTTATGCTTAAACTTTCCTATTTCCCCCAAGCCCTTGACACACATCATGTGTATTCCTTGTCATCTGCTCATGACAGCAATGTCCTCAGACTCGAATCATCCTTTTCTACAACCTTCCAGCAAGACAAAAACAAATACAAAACTAAGAACAAAATCCACCCCAGCTCCAACTCTAAACAACTCACCTTTTACTCTTTTATGTTCTCTTTTTAAAGCTGAAGGTGTTCACTGATCCATCATGACCCAGTCAGCTTTACGTGGAAGAACATTTGCTGACCATATCCAGTCGTATCAGACTCCTATAGAATACTCCAGTGGCTTCCCGTTGCCATGAGAGTGTGACCCGAAGACCTTCCAGGTACCACAAGGCTTCCCTCATCTGCCTCTGCCTGTGCCCGCCTTCCTTTCCGAGCAGGCTCCTCCTGCTTCACCGTGGCTAGCAGCCTTCTGTCTGAGCTCTCCTCTCCTAAGTGTACACCCAGAAGTCAGAGGCCAAACACTTTCCTGGACCCACAGCCCCTTTCTAAAAACACATTGTCAACTCCAGTGTAACCTAGATTTTCTGCTTTTTGTTTTCTTTTTGAAGTTTTATAATTTTATATTTAGGCTTATGATGGCCCATTCTGAGTTTAAATTTTTTGTGAAAGATGGAAGGCCTTGTTTAGATTCTTTTTCTCTTTCTTTTATGGGTAATAGATTTCCAGTTGTCCCACCCTGGCAAGTATACATCAGTTTCTGTTAGTTGCCCAAGGGATAGGTCCTGTTACAGTTCCTGTTACTACTGCCTCCTAGAAATGGCTGGTCACCACGATACATATTGTAAGAACAAATCAAAGACAGCCAAGTACTCTGCTTCTGTGCTTCCCCTCTCAATCCTATAAAAATCTCCCTCCCTGGGCCTTTGAGGTCTGAACTTTCAAGGAACAATTGATTCCCTGTCAGTCCCTGTTGACCTAACAAAAATCTACCTCCAAATCCTGGGTGTTGTGTCAGTGTTTCTGTTGACATAGCAATTCCAGGACCATTTGTTCAATACACTATGCTTTCTCCATTGAACTAGCCATATGCCCTTATCAAAGATGTTGATTATTTTTGTGTGGGTTTATTTCCTGCCACAAATTTATATAATTTTTAAAGATTCATTTATTCCTATTTTCCCTCAGCAAACATTCAGTTGAGTAGCTCTGTGTTAGTGTTTTGCTGCTGTGACCAAAATACCTGAATAAACAGTTTAAAAGAGGAAGGTTTTACACTGGCTCATGGTGTCAGTCCGTGCTCAGCCCACTGCATTACTCTTAGGTCTAGGGTGAGGCAGAAACTCCATGGCACAGGGCATGGCAGAGGAAGGCTGCTCACTCATGGCAGGCAGGCAGCAGCACAGAGAAACGGGAGAGCCCAAGAAAAGATCAACCTTTCACAGTCACAGCCCAGTGATCTGCTTCCTCCAGCCAGGTCCCCCTCCGATGGTCTGTTCAGCTACAAACTCGAGGATGGATTAATCCATTGGCGACAGAGGAGTCCTCAATGCACGAGGCTTTGGGAGGTACTTCATATCCCACCTGTAACAAGCTGCTGTATGATAGACACTGTTTTAGGTTCTGGGAGTACATTAGTACAAGAAAAAGAGATAAAAATATCTGCATTCATGGAGTTTACATTCTAGAAGTCAAATGACAGACTACATAGGAGATCGTTTTACTCATATTATGAATATTCCTTCCTCAGCTAATAGAGCATGTACTTCTGTACCTCAAGGTTTAAGCAGGGCGCTCTGCACGCTGCAAGGTGTTAGGGATATGAAGATCTCTCCCCTCCTTCCCACCTCCTCTCTTTCTCCTTTCATTTCTCTCTAGTTTTGTTGAGTAAGCAGAATTAATAGAATCTGTAGATTACTCATATCTGAGGCCTTCAGCGAAATAAGAAATGGGACACTGGCCAACTTATGTTTAACATTCTCTGCTACCTGCCACAAAGAAGCCCCCATTCCACATTGACTGCCTGTGTTTCTTCCCGGATGTTTGCGATGAGAACAGATAATTTTGTTCAGATTGAAAGGCTGACACGTGTGATGTCTGACAACTGTAAACATCCTTTGTTTGCACTTCTCGGAGGCATAGTTATTTCTGCAATGTGTAAGAGTCAGAGAAATTCATGGGAACAAGATGGATCTGGAGCCTTGTTTGTACAATCTTTCCTTTTATGACAACCCACAAAATTTTACTAAGGAAAGAAACATTAAAAAAAGCTCAGCAAAACATGACAGTGATGAAAAAGGGAGATAGACCCTGGGGAGACGGGAGCACAGAACTGCTGCTTGAGGGCTGCATCCCCAGGTGGAGTCTCCTAAGCCCTCCTGGGTCACGTGAGGAAAGGTGCAGTTCTGCTGCTAGTAGTATGGAAAGGGCAAGTCTGTGGAAATTTAAGGAAAACAGACAATAAATTGTGAATCTCCTAGAAGAAAAAAGGAAGGAAAAAAAGGAAATAAATATCAGTTCAAATAATTTATTTGTACTTTTATTAGGCATTTAGAGATGAACAGGACCTTAGTTCTATTCTAACCCCTAGCTTCATGGAGGAATCCTTTCTGAAAAAGTTTAAGCACAAACCAGCCTATGTTTGAACCCTTTGAGGGATAGGAAACTCACTACCTCATGTGGTTGACTATTAAGAGCAGCCCCTTAATTATAAAAGCCCTTTATTACTCAGAACCAAACTCTGCCTTCCAGTAACTCCCAAACACAGGCCCCAATTCCATTCTCAGAAGCAACAGACGCTGTCTAATGCCTTTGTTCACAGGAAAGTCTTTTTGCTTAAGTAGTTATCGAGGATTCACTATATCTTGGATTCTCTCGTCTCTTCTCTGTGTGTCTTGGCTTCCAGACCCTCTTTAAGGTTGTTTTCTGGTGGTTAAACCTCTCATTAAATGTGATTCTCAAAAAGAACACAACATTCCTGGCTTTTGATACCAAGTTTTAGTTGATAACCAAGAAACATCTTCATGATACATAATTCTGTGTACACTGTCATTAACTCTCTTGTTTTCCAAAGGTTAAATGTCTGTATTTTTTAAATCATGCCTCGATTAAAGGTGTTTCTACCTGAAAGTGTTCTTTAAATCTGTAATTTCATAAATATTTCAATTTGGGATCTTGGGCAGCAAGCTGGCAGGAGCTATGGGAGGTAGGAAAATCAAACAATCTATGTGCTAATGGTCACTAAGCATTTGTAAGCAAGGCAAGGGAATTACAGAAAGAAGCAGTTAGCTGAAGTGCGAGGCAAAACGTGAACATACTAAAATCCCTTCTTTGTATAGTGAAGTCAGTTAACAGAGATGAAGTATTATTTGCTTCATAAATGCAGGAGTTGTTTACACTATAATTTTTGCCAGTGGGCCTGCCTGCTTGGTAACTAATTACTTATTAGTTATTAATGCCTGTGAGTAGCAAAGAGGGAATTGCATTTTAGAAGCTTGTGCGAACCACATGTTCTCCTCGTTTCCTGCCAGAGTTCAGGTATTCTTTTCCTGAATAATGAAAGTTCTTAGGAAAGCTGAGGTGAAGCTCAGGCCCTTCTGCCTAGCAACTCAATTAACCAAATTGTCAACAGCTCCTTCCTGTTCAGAACTTTAGACTTAGGCAGACATTTTGTAAACAGAATATGAACATAAACACACTTGCTCCTGAATTCCAAGGGAAATTGTGTAATAGCCTTTGTAATTCCAAAAGCCATGCATACTAATATGAAGCTAATACTGACTATGGAACCTGTGTGAATAAAATTAAAAGTCACTGCCTTTTTGGGTCCATTATTATTTTGCTTAATTAAGTATGTATACATTGGGACACGTATTACGTACTCAGTTAAAGAAAAATAACCGAAGGAATACGCCTGTTTCCACCACCCTCTAAGGAGACCATTACCAAGTGCAGTGACTCTGCTCCACATGCAGCTCTTCCCTGTCTTTTGGTTCCCAAGGGAAATCATGATCTTGAACGTTGTGTGAGTAGTTTCTCCGCCTTTCTTTATAGTTTTACTAAAAATGTTTTTACATGTATCCCTGCATACCAAATGTTTAACTTTGAATGCTTTGGGACTTCATATAAATGGAATCCTTCCCTATCCGGGAATCATTCCTTTGTTTAATAATAGTATATTAGTGAGATTCACTCACATTGACACGGATGGCTGTACTGAATTTATTCTCCAAGTCTGCACCAACTGATAAACACTTCTTTCTAAATGTTCTGAAAAGGAGCATTTTCTATGCGCATTCTTCTATCTGCCTTCTGATGCATTTTAAAAATTGCTGACATCTCTGAGCACTTTCTTTGTGCCAGACACTGTCCTAAGCACTTTAAATGATTCATTTAAACCTCCTAACCCTATGAGGTAGGTATAATTATTATCCTCTGATGAGGGAATTTGATCCAAAGACCAAATTTTGCTGAGACGTCAAAGCTAAGAAGCTGCAGAGCTGGACCTTGAATGAAGCAGCTCAACTTCTGTAATCAATACACCACACCGATTCTTCGCTAATCAATCATTCCATCAGTCAGTGTGGAAAGCTCAGCTGTTTGCATCCATTTGTTCATATATCCTTATGCTGGTCAAATGCTGCCAAATTATTTTAAAAGCAAAAACATCAATAAATTTAATAGAGACCCAGTACCCTACACCTCCTTTTTTGGGGGGGTGGGATTAAAATCTTCATTATTTCCTGTCCTTGCATCAAATATTCTAAAATTCTTGCACTTTAAATCAAGTTGAATGGATTTAAATCCATCCGTAAATCCCCATCCTTAGAATGAGGGAGAACACATGTATATGAGAAGAAAGAGTAAGATGTAGATTATCTTTACATGAGACTTTTAAGAGCAGAGTCTAATTCTGATGTCCCATGGATGTTAGTTCCAAAGCACAGTGGCGACTGATGTTTTTCTCCATCGGTGTTCATGTCTCAGTGGCCCAGTCACAAAAACACAAACATGGGATGTATGTCCATCTTTGGAACTGGCGGGAAGCTTCCAAGTACCACCTAATCCAAAGAGTGACAGACCGAGAAATCAAAAGGAATCTGCTGAGCAGGGTAAGGCAGAGAAAGCTTCATCTGCTTCCAGATGTGGTACAGGGTCAGAGATGCAATGCTCTGAGACAAAAGGAGCTTCACCTCACTGACACAAAATTAACACAGAACTGCCATATACCATAACACCACACTGCTCCACACAGCGCAACACAACATAACACTCCAGCTCACATCACTATCTGCAGGGGACCTCGAGAATAGCAATGACATGTTTACTGGCATGAAAACCAGCTGGAAAATGTATTAATGATTAAAATTAGCAAAGTAGAATCAAAGAGGAAAGGAGGCTAGAGATTGGGGGCCCTGCTAAGAGGGTGCCAGGAATGCTTGTGTAGCCAAGCCTGCCTTCAAATCGTTAGTGAGGGTCTCCAGGCCAGTGTTAGAGGGGACAAAGGAGCCCAGCATCTACAAAGGGGGCTATGTGACCACCTATTAGTCATTCAACTACTCTGGAGTGGTAGTAATCTTCAAGAGATAATGCCTTTGAGAAGTTCAGTTATCTTTGAAAGGCTCCTGATAGCTATTCTGGAACAGCCTGATCCTGGTATTTAATAACTGGCCTCAGGGGGCTGTAAGACTGGAGAATGAGGCAGACAGATCCAGGATTGCACAGAGGGCAATTTATTGAGTACTTTCTGGCAGAAGCAGAGTGGGCAAGATCAGAGGGTCCCTTGGATTTGAATCAGAAATAGGGGGCTTATTATGTGGTTGAGACAACAATGATTTCATTCTTGCTAGAATGTACCTGGTTAGTCTTAAACTAGTATGAAGGACATTAGATATAGTCCAGGTACTGACGGCACCAGGGACTAGTTTTAAAGCTCTACACATCGTCTTAATGGCTTTGGTTAGTTTTAGTATGCTGAAGAACCACATGAGGAAAACTGACCAGGGATACTCAGGACAGTCATGGAGATGATGACTCAGGATGGCTTCAGTCACATCCAGCTGAGTCCCTACAGAATCTGTAAGGTGGTTAACAACTCTGATTTTTGGTCACCGTTTTGCTAAAAAAATTTACAGCATTATGTTGAGAGAAAATAATTGCTGATCTGCTGCTCTAAAATTTCTAATTTGAATATACCATACACTTACTCTGTTGGTAAAATAAGATACTTTATGATGTATTTCTGAGTTAAAGGAGGGAGCTATGAAAGAGTTCAACATTATCTCCTATTTTTAGAAAAATATCTGCATATATGCAGTAAAAAATGAAAATTCTACACCAGGCTTTATTAGCGTAGGTCCTCATTAACATTGGGCAGGCCAATTCTTTGTGATAAAGGGCTGTTCTGTGCATCATAGGATATTTAGCAATCTTTCCAGCCTCTTCCCAGTGCTAGTGGCACTGCCTCCCTGAGCTATGATAATAAAAACCATCTCCAACCCAGGTGTGGAGAGGTGCCTAACATCCCAACAACTTGGGAGGCTGAGGCGGAAACTTACAAGTCACCACACACGGCCAAATGTCCCTTGGAAGACAAAAGTGTCCTTAGTTAAGAATCATTTCTCATTCCTAATATGCCTGTTGTGGTTAAATCTGCATATTTTCTCCCATTCATTTTTTGTGACAGTACGATGAACACATGTGTATCTTAATGTATTTTCTGTAATAAAAAATTACTATTAAGATACCCACAACTATAGCATTATTCATTTTTAAAAAATTAAAGCCACATTTAGAATGAAGGCTTTGGGAAGAAAATGTAAGTAGAAGATCTATCAGTTGACATAACACGGAGAAGCAAAAAAAAATTAAGGAAAATTCTAAGCTAGTTCAGTTTGAATTCATCTACAAGATGTGGGGGTGGAACTGTGTGGGCCGGAAAGACTTTGACTCATGACCAGGTGCACCCATCTATGATCATCAAGCCCTCTGTTTAATGTTCTCATTAGATTCATCACCCTGGGTAGACTGGGGCTCTGGGCTCTACAAACAGATTTTCCTCGCTGCACTGAACTCGTTGGAGCTAAGCTCAGCAGGGGGCACTAGGTATTTTCTGCGGCGCAGGCTTTGGGGGGCAAGTTCACTCCATTCCCCATCTTCTCTTGGGCAGGATGTGACAGCCTCACTTGTTTTACAGTGGAGGCGTTTTCCATTCACTGCTTGTTTAGGATTGATGGGGGATGGAAGGAGAGCCACTGAGATGTTTTCTTGAGGACAGTTAGCCTGATGTGGCAGCAGCATGTGAAATCCTGCAGTAGAGCAATGACCAGTGATAGGATGAGCTCTTGTCAAAGACTCTGACCCTTCAGCTTCACAGCTCTACTTGAACCTCAGGCCTAGGATGAAATCAGATGTAGACCCTACAGGGGGTGGTAAGCCCTGCCCACAGAAGATAGAATGCATGCCAGCTTCCTCCACAGAGCACATCTAAGATATCACTTCCCCTCACATCTATAATAGCCTTGTGTTTGAGCATGTGGATGTGCCTCAATTTATGATGGGGTTCATAAGTGGAAAGCAGAAGTAAAAAAGGCGTTTACCAGACTGTATTAATGAGCTTCACACCACTATAATGAAATTCCTAATGCAGCTATTTATGCAGTAAAGAGGTTTATTTTGGCTCACACTTCTAGTGATTTAAGCCCAAGACTGGACAGCATCGTGGATAGGTTTGGGCCTCTGGTGAGTATGGCACATTCTGGCGGGATGCCTGTGGGGGCCACTGTTTGTATCTGCAGCAGGAAGCAGGGACTGAGAGATTTGAGTCCCACAATTCCCTTTGAGAGCACTCCCTCAATGACACACAAAGGCCACTCACCCACCTCTTAAAGGTCCACAGAGCCTCCTAACAGTGCCGCCCTGGGGGACAAGCTTGTGATGTACAGGTGTCGGAGGGCAGTCATCCAAATTATAACCATACGTCATGTGGTCAAGACAAAAGTGATTTCAACCCAGCTAGAAGGTTCATCTTAAGGTTAATCTTAAGCCCACTGTGGAGCATCTGTGTCTACCTTCATGATCACAGGGCTCGTTGGCTACCACTGCCCAGCGTCTGGAGGGAGTACCATGTCATACACACCAGCCTAGGGAAAGATCAGATTCAAAACTTTAAGAAAAGTCTCCACTGAATGTGTTTGGCTTTTGCAGCATGAAGTGGAAAAACTGCAGGCTGAACCCTCCTAAATCAGGGACCCTTGGGTGTGTCCACGCGTACACACATATCCTGCAAAAGACGCTGCAGCAAAACTGGAGTAATACTCGGTACTTCCGACACACTTAGAATGGCAAGAACGGAAAAGTGATTCTGAATTAGATTTCCTCTTCTGAAACCAGGAAATGTGGTTCAATCATAGAAGGATTTCAATCTGGAGGCATAGAGTAGGAAGAAAATTACTATTGTACTTTCAGGTAAGAAAAGCAAAGTTAGGAAAGGCCTGTCACTGAATCAAAACAGAGCCATATGCCTAAATAGTTCTCTTTCTGGAGCTAAGCATATGATCTGGCAGTTAATAATGACAATGACAAACACTTTATAGCACTCATTATGTTCCTGGCACCAGTCTAGGAGAACTTCTACAGTTCAGCCTAAGGAGGTTGTTATTTTGATTTCACAGATGAGGAGCCTGTAGGATTTAGTGGGTACTCAATAAAAATTATATAAAAATTAATAAGCCCAACTACCATCCATTAATTTCTTTTTGCTTTTCTTAACAATTCATTCTCTCCTACTTCTGAACTTTTGTAATTTGTTTTACAAATGTGTTCTTCAAAACTAGCAGAATCACTTCTAGAAAGACTGAGAAGAACAGAACATTCTGATTAATATAATTATGTTCTAAATTAAATCATTTGCTCAGAAATGGCTTGGATTTGTGGATAGTCACAAAAGACCATGACCCCAGAATCCATCTCTCCTACAAGGGTTGTTTGCCTGTACCGAAAACATGACTAAGGAAACACATTTCTGTCCTACTGAAAAAGCAATAATGGATCATGAGTTCATGACTAAAACAAATGTATCTTAAGGTAAACTATATGCAGTTGCTGTTCTTCTAGCTCTACAACAGCTAAATATCAATAATTTTATATGGCTCAACTTTGTAGATTCTGTCACATTTTAATGTAGTATGGCTGGAGAATTTAATTTTCTTAACAAATAGTAAAGGAGATGGGAATGGTTATCAGAGTTTAAATAGGTAGGTATTATTTCATGGTATACTTGCCACAGTGAATTATGTTAAATTTAATAAACCCTCCCTTTCCTATTCATTTCTTCTCTATACCCTGTGTTTATGCACTGATTTTAATATTATGTGAATACAGGATTTTTTCACAGGACAGTCTTTCATATGTATGGCAAAGTGCCCACACTCCCCATCCTAGAATATTATAATAGTAACATAGTACTTCAAATACTGAATATTTTCTAGTTTATCAATTATATAGATATACTTTTAACAACACTTTCCCAGAAATCATGTAGTATTCCACTATAAAATGTGGCATTTTCTTTTGGGTTAGTTTTGAGGGGAAATAAAAGGCCCTAATAAATTATGGAGCGAACAATTTTCTGACTAAAAGAAAATCATTTATGCTCACACCCTAGAACTACTCACAAAGTATTGAACATTGTGTGTTAAAGTAGATGAAAGCATATGATATCATGAAGATTTTTGCCTGATTTACTAACTCTAAGTCTGAATTATTATGACTGGAGAGTGGAATCGTGGACTGAAGTCTTGACGTGTAACTAACTAACTCCAACGTAGTCTTTAACATAGTATATACGTATTTATATGTGTATGTATTCTGCAGTGCTGCTGATGAACTAAGGGCCTTCTCTCTGAGCTTTACCCCTAGATAGGCCTTTATAATTAAAAAAAATAATTTTTAAATTTTGAGACAGTGTCTCCCTAAATTCATTAAATTGCCCAGGCTGGTCTTGAACTTGTGATCCTCCTGCCTCTGCCTCCCAGAGGGCTGGAATTACACCCACCACCACCACCACCAAATCTCAGCTGTAGTTGTAGATTTCTAGGTACCTCATCATTCTCATAATCAACACATTCTGGAAAAGTAGTATTTGTAAAATGGATGGTTTTTATGAGATATTTTGCAGTGTTACCTACACATGATAAAAAATAATTGGAGAATCATGCTTGTTACAAAGTTAATAAGCAGAAGGGCCACAGAACGCACTCCTGAATCAATGCTGCAGGGAAAACATGCATTGAGTGCCAATCTGTCTAAAGCAAAGGTCAGCCCTTGCACCCTGAGGGCCCTATGGACATTGTGAGGCACCCACAGGCAGCACCCATCACGAGAGTGCAGGGAGCAGAGCATGACTGTTGTCCTCACTGCCACTGAGGATTACGATCACGCTGCTCCTAGCCCTGGCACTCCACCTGCTTTTGCTCCTGTGCCCTGTCACCATACAGGTTGGGCAAAGTCAAGTCTTGCTAGGATTAGTTTTCCTTTTGCACATGCAGTCTCCATTCTGCCATAAATAGCAGGAGATAGTTTTCATCTTCTGCTGGCTTGTCTGGCACCGACGCCTCACACAGTCTCGACAAGAGGCCCTCCTCTGCAAAATCATCAGACTCATGATGCTCACTGCCCTGAGGGTCTAGGTCAAAGCTGGCCAAGGACGGAATACACAGCTTGCCAGTCTGAGGGTCCCAGTCGACCAGTGTCAACCACGGCTCTTCCTCTGACCCCTCTTGTGAGACCGAGGGCTCCTGTGCCAGGTGGTGTAAGTCGCTGAGCTGAGGTGAATACGGACATAACAGCATTGGTGGGCCCAAGCCTGTCAAAGCTGCCTGAGGCTGAAGTAATTTTCCAGGCATGGATACCACCTCTTGTGCACTGAGCTGGTGACCTTCAAGCCCCTCCTGAGTGTCAGTTCTTACATCACATTCATACTCAACCGAAACTTCGCCTGCAGCCACTGTGCTGCTGAGAGACTCTTGCTGGGTCAGGGAAGTCACAGAGTCACAGAAAATTCCCACCAAATGTGGGGCGTACCCCAAGTGTTCCACATCCACTTCCTCCAGATGTGGCTCTGGGTTCCACAGGGGCTCAGGATCACTGAGCTTGGGTCCATCACTGCTTTTGTCCAGTAGACTCATATCCTTCTGAGGAACTTTAGAATCATCCAAAATATTGAGGGTAATAAAGTTAATCATGATTTTTTCAGCAGACATAAAGAATCTTTTGTCAAATTCATTTCCATAAATCAAAATCTATAAAGAGAGAAGAGAATGTTTTTCACCTTTTCACTTAATTTTTTTATTTTTTTATTTTTTTTGGCGGTACTGGGGATCAAACTCAGGACCCTGCGCTTGCTAGGCAGGCGCTTATTCCACTGAGCTATATCCCCAGCCCCTCACCTTTTCACTTTACAAAAATACTAAAAATGGCTGTTAAGTAGAATTTGTTGTGTCATCAGGATTTTGAATCATCTACTCTTACTAACTCGTGATGGTGAAAGCTAAGCTGGGAACAGATAGCAAACCTTCCTGTCTGGGACTCAGGAACCGAGGACGTGTAGACTGTGCACGGTTCGCTGGTGGGTACTGATCCAGTTTGAGGTTCGGGGTGTGGCTGGCCTTCCTCTTCATGGCTGAAGGATTACAGGTGAATTGTTTAATTTATTGAGCATTTTTAATTCTGAAAAGAATGGGGCCACATGAACAGTGGCAAATACTGAGACATGGTTTGTGAAACTTCTTTGTTTATGGTTTTCTATGTACTTAATCTGCTGGGGTTCCCTGACCTACGAGCCCTTTCTTGGCTACACTGTGGACACGAAATGTGGACTGGCAGGAAAACCGGTGTAGAGAGGGGGAAAGCACATGGTAGAGGTGATCCCCCGTCTATCCACCAATCATGCCAGAATAAGGCCAAAAATGGAAATTCTCTTGCTAATTCATGGCAGACAGAGAAACCCTAAATCATGTCAGGGGAGTTGATTTGAGATTAGAAGTTTGGTGCGCACACATAGAAGAGCTTGCTAGTTAGGGAAGCATCAGCCAGCGATAAACTATGTTACCGTCTTCACTATCACCCGACCACGTGATGGTCTCACTTAACGCCCCACTAGGACCATCCACCCCACCTCCCCTAAATTGTAGTTGCAGAAAATCCCGTCACCAATTCATCTCCCTGTGCCAAGAAGACGCTAACTCTGACAGCTCAGTGCCAGCCGAACAGGCAAATTTCCAAGTGAGATTAAGAAGGACAGATGTATATACTGTGAACACATCTTTTATTAATTCCTAAGGAAATAATTTTCAATGTTAAAAATTGCGGCTCAGCCCTTGGAAACCTTTCGTCCGATGGTCTAGGACCATGGGGTTTGTTCTTTCTTCTAGTTGCTTGCTTCTCCTTGGTGAGTGGTCACATCCTGGCTGTATTCTTCCTGCGTGTATTTCTATTACGTATTTTATCTTTAGGACTCTCCTCTTTGGAATGCTTATCTCCTCTCCCCTGGACAATGCCACCCTTTCCTAGCTGTTTTCCTTGCTTCTAGTCTTACTCCTCTGAAAGTTGCCCTAGCAGCGACTGTGAGACTCTTTACTTAAACCCCATGGAGACTGCTCTTTGCCAAAAATATAGCCCAAGCTCTTCAGAGTAACATGACTGGGTGCAGCACCCAGGCTTCAGTACACCACTTATCAGGAAACATACAGGTTATCAGTCTGACGTGTTTCTCACATCGGCTTCCTTGGGTCCTGCTTTTTCTGCCTGCAGAAAGTGTCCTAGCTCTTACCCCTCACAGACAAGCTCCAGTGCAAAAACTGATCCCCCTGTAGGGTTTGAGGCCTGCCTGCGAAGGAGTCCGGGACCACCATGGTGGGACAAAAGGCTAGGACAGCCAAACAAACCCCTGGACGTGGTACACTGTCCCCCTTTGTAGCGTGCATGTGGCTTCTCTACCCTTGTTCCCTTCTCAACTGACCATCATGAAATTATGTAAAATCACAGAGGCAGACTGTTTACATGAAATGAGGGAATTGTTACCAAGGAAAAATAAAATCTAAATAAAACCTCTGGCTCCACTTGCCTTTAACAGATTTAAAAATTACTAATTTTGGAATTCACACAGCTGGGTAATACTTGATCGGTTTCCCACCAGCTTTGCTGTAGAGAACACCTCTGACGTGTGGGTTTGAACAGTTACCTAGGTGACTGCTTGGGACCTGAAGGTCCCTTTTGCAGAGAACACTCACTCTTCGTGTCAGCCCACAGATGCCTAAGAGGTGACTACAGTGGGAGCAAAGGCTCCGCAGCTCTGGCTTCACTTGTGTCTGTTCCCTCTGCTGTCGTACACCGTGGATCGGAGGCAGCTCTGCATGCAGATAGATTGATCAGTTAAGAACGTTTTGTCCAAGACTATCACAGAGGGCCGATTTGGCACACTGTCCACTGAAGCTGGCATGTGTTTTCTTTCTCATTCTGTCTTTTTTCTACCCCTACCTTTGTACCTTTTTTAGCTGTCCTGTCACAAGGCCCACCAGGCTGGGATGTTTTGCTCAGGATATTGGCACCAGCTTCATAAAAATTCGGCAGCCAAGAATAAAAACCTTTTCAAATGATGCTCCTGGTCAGTGGAAATTTATTGGATGTTGCCCACCTCAACAAATCACTAGAAGCTTGCTTCTTCTCCTCATTCTCTCTCATGATCAGTGCTGCTTCCCTGAGGCTAGAGACCCAATTCAGCTGAAGTATCCCTCACTCCATAAAAATGCTTGCCTGTGTAGGAACTTGTGCTACTCAGCTTGGTCTCATTTCTGCCTTTCTGAGTCTGAAGGTCCTGTCTGGGATCGCCTGGGCCCTCAGAGTCTTCAGCGTTTGGTTTCATGTCAGTCTTCGTGTATTAGTTTGCATTTCTAGCCCCTGACTAGGCTTTTGCTTGCAGAAGGGCAGGGTTTATGACTTAATTTATCTGTGCACCTCAGGACTTTGCCTAATCCAGGATTAAATATAAAAATTTTTCAAAGATAGGGAATCTTTCTTTAACTTTGGTCATGTTTGTGAGCTAATCTAGTACAGAACTTTTGAACAAAATTCATTAACTATTTAACATTAAATCTACCCCATCCTCAGATGGAACCCTATCTGTTCTAGAACAGAGTGTGTTGCTAAAACCAATATTCCCGCCACACCAAGCACTCACCAAATTTGCTGGGTGTTTCTCTTTGCCAACATGGACATATCGGTAGATGGAGTAGCCAATCACAGAAAATAGAAACACGGTCACAGATGTGGGCAAAACATACCAGAAAATTACTTTAACCTTCAATGCTGATGTTGGATCTGTTACCAAAAAAAAAAAAAAGAATTGAAGAACTGAAATTTTTGTGCTGGAAAAATATAGGCAATATTTAGAAACTTTCAGGGACACAGTTTTCACAACTGTACATTGAAAAGCTTGAGCTAAGTGCTGTAAGGGATCTCCGTATTCTTAATCTCTCTGGCCTCACCTCACATCTTCACAATAAGGACACATAAAGATCCAACTCAGCAGACATTTCCACATCTTCTGTCTGGCTTTGAGATTCATGCTCGATTGTATATTTGAAAGTAAAGGGTCTGATATTTGAGGACCTTACAGCTCTTTAAACCAAACAATGCTGTCTTGTGCCTGACTGTTTCTTGGCATGCATTTGACTTAATCTTCTCCATGCATTTAGCAGAGGACACAAATGTGTGACATCACCATTCAAGGTGAGCAACAGAACTGCTCTTGTACAAGGTAGGCCAGGTTTTCTGGGTAGGGCTTGAGTTTGAGGAGGTGGCTGAGCAGCTGGGTGCTGAGAATGGCAGCAATGTCCTTCCAGGACCTGCAGTGCTGCAGGCTCCCAGTGCACGCAAGGCCAGAGAGGGATGAAAAGACCTGCAGAAGGGTCAAAAGGAAAGGTCCCTGGCCCTTCTGTGGCCCATAACACTGTAGACTTGATGACACATTTGTGCTGTACCTGAAAGTTGGGAATGCTAATTTTATGTGTTAACACATAACACATGGCTGGGCTGCAGTACCAATACATATATGGTGAAATATCATTCTATATGTTCTTCTGGAGGTATTTTTAAAGATGCAATTAATGTATAAATCACTAGATTTTGAATGAAAGCAAATTACCCTCTCTAATATGGATGGGTTATATTCAATCAATAGATGCTGTTAAAAAAAAAGAATGATTCCAAAGAAGAGGAAATTGTGTCAATAGATTGCATTGGACATGAACTGCAACGTTAGTTTCCTGCTGGGTCTCCAGCCTGCTGCCTGCCCTACAGGTTTTAGACTTGCCAGCTGGTACAACTCCTTGAAGTTCCCTATCTGTCTATCTATCTATCCAGCCACCTATTTAATTGGCTCTGTTTCTCTGGAGAATTCTGACTAATACAGCAGTAGAAAAAAGACACAAATGACAAAAGCCCTTGAGTAACTCCTTACGCACTAATGAAACTGGCAAGCGTATCATGGGAGCATTTGAATCCATCTGAACACTGGATGCTCTTGATGCCTGGGCCCGAGTGAAAGCAGCAGTCACCATCCAGTTAACCATCCAGGAACAGATGGGAAACAGATGTGTCATGGTGGTGATGGCAGTCGGCAGTAGTCAGGGGGAAAGGACAGCATGGAGGCCCAGCTGCAGCCTCTTCCACCCCGAATGGTCCCCAAGGAGCGTGCTCATTCTCAGGTTTACACAGCACCAGCCAATGCTGCACTGCAGATGCCGCAGGTGTGTGAACACCACCTGCCCCGCTTTAGGCTGCAGCACAGCCCAGATCTCTCACTAACAAATCCCTCACACTGGACTCAGCTCGTGCTGATTCAGAATGGTGTTGATAACAGTGACTGGTGTGGTATTGTCTATGTACTGGCACATCTATTAAATATACCTAATAAATTGGGTCCATACTTTAGGGATTAGGACACTGTACACAGCAGAAACATGTTTCGAGAAAGAGGTAATAGTGACTTTTTAGAAAGCAGTGGTGTCATAGAATGGTATCTCCAAGCCAAGCCTGATGAGGCAGGGCTGTAATTCCAGAATTCGCAGAAGCCAAGGCAAGACGACTGGCAAATTTGAGCCCAGCCTGGGTAACAGAGTGATTCAGCAAGAAATTGTTTCCAAAAAATTTAAAAAGCATTGGAAATGTAGCTCAGTACAAAGGCCCTGGGTTTAATCCCTAGTAGTGAAAAAAAAAAAAAAAGAAAAGGTACCTCGAGTTCTTTAACAGCTAGGACACCGCCGCAAAGTTCAGCACCGGAAATGGAATTTGGTGGTTTCGCTCCTTTTCCCACATGCATGGGAAACTGGGCTCCATCTGCTAATCGTGACGTATTTAATTTAATCTGCCCTTTAGTGCTTTAGCTCTGCCAGCTGAGTAAATGGTTTTCACTGGAAATTTATTCCTACCACTGGGCATGGATTGAGCTGTCAGTAAACACCATACTTTCTCCAAACACATTGAAAATGATTTCTTCAGTCTGCTTTGTTTTGCTTTTGCTTGCTTGGCCTTTCAGTTTTATCTGTAACGTGGCAGGGGACCCTCCACAGTAAAGTAAAAGGTGTGATAAGGACAGGGATTGGACAAGAAAGCCTTTCACTTTTGCTGTGTCTCCGTAAGGTTCCTTTGCTTTGGGATAATTTCTTCTTGGAAGATGGGAGTGATGAGGAGTAGAAAAGCGGAACTACGGCTTCTATTAGTAGCTGGGGCTAGAACCAAGGAGTGGGGTGAGCTGGTGAGCTGCATCGGAAGGGAGAGGCAGAAGACTAATAGGTGGAAGCGATTTGATGTAACTTTCAGTTTTCAGGGACTTAGTTCAGGTTCCTTTCGCACTGGGGGCAGAAAGATGAACAAAGCCATGCCCACAACTTCATGTCTCGTCCCAGGAACCAACGTCCTCAACCAGTTTCCCGGCACTGATATTCTCAAGAGAAGCAAAACCAATTCTGGGGATCGAAACCAGGGCCCTACCCATGCTAAGCAGTACTCTACCAGTGAGCTACATCAGGCCCTTAAAATTTATGAGCACTTTCTTTGTGCCGGACACTGTCCTAAGCACTTTAAATGATTCATTTAAACCTCCTTTTGTTGTTTTTGAGACAGAGTCTCACCAAGGTGCCTAGGTTGAGCTTGAATTTGCCATCCTCTTACTTCAGCTGAGTAGCTAGGATTACAGGCACGTACACGCACTGCCATACCCAGCCTACCACGCTGCTGTGGAATGTTTTGTTTCTCACAGTAAAATTGTCAGATGTTCTTAAAGATCACTCCACTTCTACAGATCACAATGATTATGACTTAAAGAAGAAAAAAGATGCATGTGAAAGGTTGTCCGTGTGTGCGTGCATGTGTATGTTTAAAAAACCAGGATCTCACTAAGTTATCCAGGCTGGGCTCAATCTTGTGAACCTCTTGCCTCAGCCTCCCAGAGGGTCAGGATCACCATCATATGCATAGGAGTATTCTTGTTATTTCCCAAGGCAGGAAGCCATGTGACCACAGGAGACTGTGGGCAGTGGACTGTGGGATCTGCACTGAGAGCCCCCCAAGGGGCTGACAACACTCCCTGACACTGGCTGCGCTCCATGGCACAGCTGAATGGGGTTTGATGTGCTTTGGGTTTCTCTTTTTTTTTTTTTTTTTGCAGTATTGGGGATCAAACTCAGGACCCTGCGCTTGCTAGGCAGGCCCATATTCCACTGAGCTATATCCCCAGCCCCTGCTTCAGGTGATAAGTATTTCTGCCTTTGTCTCAGCTTGTCTGTTAGGCATGAATGTGTCTAAACCTTGTGTAAATGGGTGTACTTCTAGTTTTATCAGATTTCCTTCACGCTAGCTGAGGTGTTTTGAAACTTACCTTCCAGAGTACTGATACACTGCTTCCGAGAAGGCTGAGCGGGGCGTGGGAGCCCTGGGACGAAGGGCTGCACCTGGACGCAGTACACAGTGTTGGGCTCCAGCCAGCTGAGCACCAGCGTGTGGTTGGTGACACACTGGGACCACTAGAGAAGGAAATTACAAACAATGGTTAGAGCCAGAGATCCTAGGACCACGCTGGACAACTCTGGACAAGAAAGAAGAAAGACTGAGATACCATTTGAACCTTTACTATTATTAAAGCTTTTCTCTTTCTCCCCAGCAATAGTTTCAGAATATCTTTTGCCTTAGCTAGGCAAAGCATGGTTAGGCACTGGGACAATTCTAAATAGTGACACAAGGATGGGTTTCTTACTGTGTCCCATGTTCTTGCTAGCGTTTTTTTTTTTAGCCTTCTTGAAGAAGGACCAACAGAAGTTATGCAAATAAAGGCTCCTTATCAAAATGGGGTGCACTACTGCTGTACACCCCAGCAGCAACACTATGCCATTAACAGCAGCTTTTGGAAGAAAAATCTGAAGTCAGCTCTGTAAATTTTTTACACAGCATCTTCACCTGCACCTTGTTCAGCCTCTCTTTTGAGTAATGCATCTCTCTGGATTCTCCTGCAGAGGATTCAAGTATCAGGGCTGCTTGTTCTAGCCAGTGTCAGCTACAGGACATGGTACACAGATTATATGCCCCATTCCATTTCAGGCTTACCATTCTTTTTGATTTGGTATTATATACAGACACGTTGTACTTCAGATTAGAGTATATTTGTTGCATGGAAATGGTGCAATCTTCTGGATTCCTCTTCCACTTGTCTGGAGCCATCAGGACAATAGAAATGGACTTCTCATCAGTAGTTAAGGCAACATCTGGGGGCCCAATTTGTGCTTCAGGAGGAGGGAGAGGGTAGTGTCATGTTCAGAGGTTAAAAAAAAATCATCTTCCATAAAGCTATAATATCAGCCTACTCAGATCAAAGACCTACAGCTACCTCTTAGAGGAGACCCCTCAAAATGCACTACAGAGGGCCCAAGTTATGCAGGTACTGAAACCTCTTACACACCACCACACACTTAAAACAGTTAACTCAAGCACTGTGGTTACTTAATCCTTAGTCACAAGGATAAACAGTACTTGGTGATGGCAAATGCAATCAAAAGTGTTCACAACATTTTTGTGACTTGAAAAGTTGGTGAGAAATAATGTTTTAATAAGTGGAAGACTTAGAGATGCAATGTGAATGATCTCCAGAGATCAGTAATGTTTTCTCATAAAAGTCCCAAGGTAAATATTCAGCTTTTGCAGTTCATAGGATCTCTGTTGCAAGGACTCCACTTTGGTTATGGCACAAATGCAGTCCCAGGTAACTCTGTAAACAAGCAAGTGGGGTCTGTGTTCCAATAAAACTTTATGAATAGACACTTAAATTTAAATTACATGTCATTCTCACACGCCACAAAATATGCTTTCGGTATGTAAAAACTATTTTAAAATATGAGTACAATCTCTGGCTCTTGGCTTGTAGAAAAACAGAAAGAGGGGGCTGGATTTGGCCCGGGGGGGGGTCAATGTTTGCCAACCTCTGATTGGGTAGAGCACAGGGCAGCTCGGGGCCTTGGGAGGCTCAGTAGAGTTCCTTATGATGGCCCCAAGTGCATCCTTCATGGTACAGTCAGCCACAGACTAGGGGAAGGCAAAATTGTAATAGTAAGTACTAGGAAGATTTTGCCTCAAGTCAGAGTTACACCTAGAAATGACATCATCACAATGCCAAGTTTACACCAAGAAGTGACTTAACAGAGTGATCAGGACACTTTAATCTATCTTCTGGACACACATAAATGGTTTATTAATGCATGAAGTTAAAAAATCATCTCTTGTTCCTCATATTATGTAACTCCCAGCAGAAGGCAGAACAAATCAAAACTAGGTATTATTGGAACACAGCTTTAACTTTGGATCTAGAGATAACCCTTGACCTAAACGTTCACATTCCAGGTGATTCTAAGGTGAAGCACCGTGGCCGGTCACTTACCCCACTGGTGTAGAACCAAGCACAGCCTTTCCTCTGGGCAAGATTACCTGTGGGGCTGGGACTCAAACAAACAGGGCAGATTAACTGGCTATCAATACATGTTTAACCAGCAAGTGCACTACTTACTTTCTAAAAAAGGGTAGAATCGTCCAGTTTCAGTCCATTTGGAACAATTTGTTTTCCAAATGGCTTTAACTTTGGCATAATATTGGTGCTCATAGTCAGACGTTTCATCAGAAAGATCACAGTAGGTCCTATTGATATTTTTGCATTCAGGTTTATTCAGCCATCTACTTTGCCCATATCTGTGAAGAAGGAAGCCATGAATTTATAATGAGGCGCCTGCTAAGCTTCACAACAAAAGATCAGTCATTATTTAGAATTGAATGGAAGACCTTCTCTTCAGAAAAACAAAAGTGCCTGTCATTGAGATAAAAAAGAACCCACTTTTGCTGCTGGCAATTTTTTTCATTAGCTGTCAGGAACATGAGTCAGAGTTTCTGTAATCACCTTTCTTTTCTATGAATTATAATATGGATAGTACATTTTGAAGGCATGTACTTTATTCTTATTCTTTAACTACAGTAAAAATTTTATATCTTGTATGACTAGTATTCTTCTAGTAATTATCTAAACTTTTAGTCCACTATGTATTGAGATCAGACTGATGGGTCCCTTTAAGAAAATACAGTCATTTTATTTTCTTGGAAGAAAAATCACTGTGACATTCTCATAAAATTTAAAAATTTGCATCAAGAACTTAGGGACTATCCACAGAGTTGGAGTGCATACTAAAATATGAATTTTCAATAATTATAGAGATGATGATCATACAATTGACGAAATTTGATTTTATTTTCCTTTATTAAAAATACAAGATCCATAGCAAGTAAGGGAGGGGGAATATTCTCAGCACTTTTCCAGGCAGGGGCGATTGAGGTATAAACAGTCTTAGTAATGTGGTGAACTGGAGGGTGAGACAGGGTTGCACTGGCGGCTATTGAAGACACTCAAACACGGGTGCTGGGGACAAGCTGACAAGCTTGACGACGGCATGGAGGATATGGCGGTTTGGGAGGGGCATCCTGGGAACAGGTGAGAGGCTCCTGCAGGGGTCAGGTAGAAGACGTAGGTGGCTTGGACAAGGACGGCGGCCATGGAATGAGTGAGTGCGCAGCCAAAACAAGAAATGTGAGGAGACAGGACTTGGTGACTGTATGCATGTAGGACATAAGGAGACGGAAGGCATTAAACAGGAAGTCACTGGGGAAGATGAGCGGAATGGTGGTGACATTTATCCAAACTAGGAGCCCCAAAGCACAGTGGGCTTGGGAGGGGCGGGGCAGGGTAGAAGGAGTACCATATAAAACAGCAAGTCCAGTGCTGAATGTTGAGCATGAGGTATGTGAGATCTGTCCACATTCAGATGTCCAGTAGGCAACCGGCTAAGGAAGGAGGTGTGAGTGGGAAGCAGACGTTTTGGAGTCGCAGGAGTAAAACTGTTCATTGACAGCATAAGCCTGAATGAACTCCGCGGATACAAAGCAAAGCCTGGGGTCAAAGTTCACGAGCATCAACTTTGAAAGGTGGGTGCGCTGTAGACTTGGAAATAACAGCTAAAGAGGGAGAAGGGAAAAGAAGGTGTGAAAGTTAAGGGAAGGGCGTGACCCGTCGTGATCCACCTCACAAAACGTACATGTATCTAATATTTTAAAAAATGAAAGTTTTCAAGATAACACCCGAACTTTACTACCCTCCCACTCCACACTGTTCCTTCCAATGCTACGTTCGTCACTCAAAATTGACTTCCTGTTTTGTTTGCAATACACAATGAGAACATTCCTGGTGGGAAGCTGGTAGGTATACATGTTGCATTTTTATCCGTTTCACTTCCCTTTCCTCTGTCCTCCCTCTCTTTCCGCTATCCCTAGATCGCCTTCACATTTCCAACAGGAAGGTGGACTTTGCAGAAAGTTGATTTCTTGACTGACCAATAGGTCTTGAGTTGTGGTTTGAAAATTATTATTAGTGTCTATTTGACTCCCCCTCCTCAAAACTTCTCCCTCTGCCAAAGGCAAGGCACCTTCCCATGGGCGGCACTGGTAAGGGAGAAAACACTACTTCCTGGATTCTGAGTGAAAGACACAAAATTAATTACTCAACAAACATCCCAGTAATGCTACTTATACAGGGCAAAAATTCATGTGGAACCCCCTCACTGGTTTCTGTTTTTAGTCACCACTGCAAACCCCAAGTGCTTATTATGTGCTGGAAACGGTGCTCAGAATGTGCATACTATACCTCAATGAATTACTGTAGCAACCCTAGGAAGGAGGTTCCACTGTTTTTTAACTCATTTTACAGATCAGGAAATTGAAGTTTAGCAAAATTAAGGGATTCATTCAAGGTCACATGACTGACAAAGGACATATTTGAGATTTGAATTGCTTTTCATTGTTGCCAAAGTTTGTGTTTTTAACGCTATACTACTTATGGTATTAACCTCTGTTGGATATAATTTAAACTTTTATTAAATTGAGACTTTCACATCAGAAACAAACTTCACTCAAAAGTATAAAAGCATGTAACCTGTCCAGGTTACCCAGGTTCATAGCCTGACTCCCAGGGCTGTGCCTGGAGCCCTCTGGCAACAAAATACCCCTGTATCCCTGCTCACCTGTCACACGTGTGGGCATGTCACAACTCTGACCCTGCCTGCTTTTTAAAAAGTTGCACATTCTAAATCTGCTCTCATAGAGCAGCAATGATCTGCCTATTTTAAAAAGTCTTTCTGAAACACATAACAATAGAAAGGATAGAATAAGCTCTTTGCTCCACCTAATGGAAAAAGAGGTGCGAGCGTGCTCACAAGGCATCTCTCTTTGCAAAGTGGCAGTTGTTTTCTCCCTTAATGTGCCTGCCTCGGACGCCAGAATGGAGCTCTAGACAATGAGGTTGTGGCGAGTGGCCACTCAAGTCTTTCACTGGCTTTAGTGGTCAGAATTTTTTTCCAAAGACAGAATGCCGCTCTTTTTTATAAATGTGTCATACATTTTATAAAATGCAAACAACGCAGAAAAGAGTAATTAAGAGGGAAATAAATAACCCTGAAAACTACTACCCTGATTGTGTACTTGATTCTGGATAGTTGACCCTACTTCTGTATAAACAGCAGGCTGATTAGACAGCTGAATAGATGGACATGAATTAAATTACACCACACACAAGGTTCTAAGAAAGTAACAACTTCAACAACAGAAAAGAAGTTGAAATAAAACTTAAAGAAATTGCCAGAGCTCTACATTAGTTCCTAAAAGGGCTTCTAAGAAAATGTCTTATGGAAAATATTGAGAGATGAGTTATTAAAATAAGGAAACTCTGTCGGGTCACTGTATCCAGTGGTTCTGTATTTGTGGATTCACCTGTTTAATGCAATGTTTGGAAAACAATATTCTGTTTATAGCTAACACCCTTTTTGCCACCATTCCTTAGACAATACAGTATAGTAGTAGTCACTGACATAGTACTCACACTCCAGTAGATATTATATGTAGATCCAAGATGATTTAAAGTATACAGAGGGATGTACACAGGTTATATGTAATTATCATATCATTTTATATAAGTGCTAGGAACCCACAGATTTTCATCTGTGGAGGTTTTGGAACCAACTTCCCAGGGATGCCAAGGGGCTGGCGCATTTTCATTTTAGACCCCATTTAATGACTTACTGCTAGGAAAACAGCACACTTAAGAGTTCCTCTCCACACTCTGATCTGCTACATTAAACTAAAACATTTACAAAGAATTTCTACACTTGGAGAAATTCTATTAACTAGAAGTGTTCTATGCATAGCACCGTCTTTCTGCATCGCTGTGAGTACAAAGTTCCTCTTTGGGGTGCATCTTTATCTGTCCGTTAGCTGTGCATTATCTTTAGTTACTGGTCTCCCCAGTCTCAGAAGCCTTGGGAGATGGTATCCTGAGTTCCCAGCTACTTAAAAATACCTATATGTGAATTTACTAAGAGTCTCAGGTCACACTTACCTCCTATCAGGTGTATTCTGATGAGAGTTGCCAGCAGAAATTTCTCTGGCCCACCCTCCCACTTGATTTCTACCTTTGCTATGAGGGCCATAAATTATTTCATTTTCTTAAACACCCACCAGGCTATGTCTTGCTATTATTTTTATTAAGATTTCCCAAACATAGCATGGATGTATTACACACAACTCTGGATAATATCTACTAGGTGTTCAGCCACCATGGTCAGTTAGCTATAAAAGGTTTTTCATTTTGATACGATATGTTTATTTTCCAACTTTTTCCTAGGCTCGGTCCATTTGCTTTTGCAATGTTTTTCCTTGTTTAGAATCCATTCTTTCACTATTTTATCTTCTTTGAGCTCTACCTTTACAGATCATGTACTTCACAGAGCCTAAGAAAACCACACAGACAATTATTGGTCTGAATTTCTGTCTCAGTCCCGGGGGAGCGTCTCAGGGCTCTGTCACTTTTCATTCTTACTCCCCTTTCCCTCCTCCAGTGGTGAGGGGGAGGGGCTGTGCGGGGCTGTCCAGGACTGACGGACTCCGAGGGGGGCCGGCTGTTAGACGACAGGGAAAGAGGCGGGTCTGGGAGTGAGGGTCAGGGAACTGGGGTCTAGGAGTGAGGGTCAGGGAACTGGGGTGTAGTGAGGGTCAGGTAACTGGGGTCTAGGAGTGAGGGTCAGATAACTAGGGTGTAGGAATGAGGGTCAGGTAACTGAACTTTTGCTGTTCAGAATTTTAAACTTCTGTGTTGGTGTAATACTTTCACCCAACGGAGTATTTACTCCCTCTGCTGGGGCGCCTGCTCACTCTCAGGTACGGCACTGCTGGAGGCTGCTGTGACTCACACCTTCTCATAATGTATCCTTTCTGGGCTGCTCCAAGCTATTGCCACCTTCCTTCCTCTCTGTACCTACGTGACTCTAGGCTCTGCCTAGACTGTGACCAGTCCTTCACAATGGATATGTCACTTGAACCTCATTTCCCTTTCAGGTCCCCCTCTACTGACCTTCTGAAGTGGCACCCAACTGGGGCTCCATGGGGACATTCCCTCCGTCTCTGGTGATGGGACCCTTAGATTTCCACCTGTCTGGATTGCTAGACCAGCCTTTTAGCACCAGGACACTTCTGCTGGTGGAGGAAGGCATGGCTTTGCTTTCAGCTTCTACACTTGACCTTTGGCTTGTCTGCTTCACAGTTCGTGGTCAGGCACTGTGGCCATTCCCCTCTTCTGAAGGTGAACACTGTCTCTCTGTTTTGCATTCTTTCTTCCTTGCAATGAATTTAGAAGGATAGGTGAAAAGTAAAAATGTCCATTCGCTGCTCTATTTTGTAGGGAGAGCTGATAGCATAGAGTTCTGCACTCCATTTAAGTCTAAGGATGTCCATAATTTCAACAACTTTAGAAGTTTCGGAGGCGATGGATTGCCTTGTTTGCTTAGCCAGCGAGTAATGCTTTGACCAAATTCTTTCCTTTGTTTAAATAACACCCCTTGCCTGAGCATCTAATGCTTGGCTTCATGCAATAACTGTTTCCTAACTTAATACAACAAAATATATCAAGAAAACAGTATGGATGTTCAAAACTTTTCTCCTTTTCAAAAACTTATTTAATACCTTGGTAGGTTTATCTTTGCACCATTTACAAGACTCTGAGTCTTGTATTTATAAATTAGCCAAAAAGAAAAAAAAAAGAAGCAACTTACATGAAATACTGCACAGTGTATGTAACTTCAGCTCCTTGCAGACTTTCTGGGGGATTCCAGTGTAGGACATTTCTCATGTTAATGGACACGAAGGTGACATTTGCAGGTTTAGGCAAACCACCAGAGATACAGGGAGCTGAAAAAGGAGTAGAGGGGAACTGAAGTCTTATTGGAGGAAAAGGAAAACTTAATCCTTGTAGCAGCTGATCTCCAAAAAAGGCCCCAATGAACTATGACTTCTAGTACTTCTGCCCTATGTAGTTCCCCCCAAACTGAACCTGAGCTGACTCTGTGACTCACATCAACCAAAGACTGAAGAAGTGAGTCTGTACTAAGCCATGAGACAGCCTAGAAGCCTCTGCTTTTGGTGTATCTACAACAAGCGCTAATCTGGGGGGCAGTTCATGTCCACAGGCTGTGAGAGAGAGAGGCTCCGTTGTCCCTGCGTCCCACCTGAGCCCACCCTTCCACGTAAGGGCTCAGAATGAAGTGACTGTGGTCCTTCCAGCCCCATCTACCATAGACTAATGCTGCGTGAGAGACCCCAAATAAGGCTGATGGAAGTTCTGTCCAGCAGCGCCTCAGTGAGTCCCAGAATTGTGAGAAATAGTAAAGTAACTGTTTGAAATGACTAAGGATATTTGGAGTATTTTGTGATGCACCAGCAGATAACGAAGCAATCTCTTTTCTAGAGATAGACCTAAAATCCAGGCATCTTGTGCAGGAGGATCCACCCCGCATACAGCCCTTCCCTGTCGTCCGCCCCACAGCTCTGTGTGTGCTCTGCACATGAAAGGAGCCAGGGGCCACAAAGGACACAGTACTGGCCCTGACCCACCACGGTGTGACCTGCTTTCTGTAAACTGGGGTTAATAATCGCTCACCCATCTTGCAAGCTGAGACTTGTCTTGAAAAACAAAAGAGGAAACTGTGTTAAGGTGTTGTGGATCCCATCTGGGTGTCATTCAAACTGAGAGGAATTAAAAACCTGGGCAAGGTTTTCTTTGTACTCTTATAACTGGTTTTAAAATTTATACATGATTTTGCAATATTGAAAATGCATGATTATAGAATATTAAAAAAAGAAAGAAAATTTAGGAAAGAGGCCCTAAAAGGTCAGAGTTTTGGAGGTTTGAGTTAGGGTTGGTTTTATTAAAATATATAATAGAGCACTAAGCAGAAAAGAAGCCAGTCAGAGAATTTAATTAAACACTAATACATTCACATACTGGGTGCTAAGGAAAATTAGCCCAAAGGATTGATCTGTAGAAATCCTCTGAAGGAACTGAAACTACCAAAACACTAGAAAGATTTTTTTTTATAAAATAAGGGTAATCCACACATATATATATAATGTACACACACACACACACACACACACACACACACAGTCCCACAGATAGAACCCAGGGCCCCTCAAACATGTTAGGTAACAGTTTTACCACTGAGCCACCCAACCCAAGGATAATTCTCAACTTAACCAAAATGTTTACTGGTAACATGTTAGGAAGCAAAATATTAACTTAAAATATTGGAAACATCACAAAGTACTGAGTAACAATCAGATGCAATGAAGAACTTATCCAATCATAAATATGCATATTTTAGCTAGTGAACCTATTGGAAAATATCAAATTTTGATCTTGCAAATCAAATGAAGGAAATAAAATTCACTCACTTGAAGGAAAGCTCTGTCTTTGAAGGCTGGTCCTGTAATTCTTATGTAAAACTAATGTCAGAGAAAGGAATTAGCTTAATGCTTAGGGTAATCCTTGGCTAAGATTAGCTCTATATGATGTATTATATTACCACAAGCCAAATAAAAATAAACAAAAAATTATTTGCTTTAGAATTAAACTCTAATATGACCCCGATTTTAACCAAAATAAGCTCTTTAGCACCCAAGTGGCTGAGGTGTATTTGTGTTTGTGCACGCATATGCTATACTCGTAACAACTCCTATGTTTTACCCTGATCACTTTAAAGAACAGCCCAGTTTTATTTTAAGAAGGAAGTTAAATACTCACAGAGAAGCACAGTGTGAGTGTGGCCATATGTGAGAGTGGTAGGGAGACTGTCAAAAAGACAGCCTGCCCATTGTCTGATTGGATTTGACCACTGGGTACCAACTGGTGTAATCTTTGCTGGTGATTATGTACAGTGAATAATTATCAGTAATTTATACTACTCAGTGGTTTTGCTTGGTCCTAAATTTTAGTAAAAAGATGAAACAAGGAACATGGCAAGACAGCAGCATTTTGCATAATGTTTCTCAACTCTTCGAAAGTGAGAAACATTTTTACCACATAAAACTTACGAGGCTCTATCCAGGTCTAAAACTCTGTGCCATTCCATATTTTTACATGGCCCTAACATGTGAGGAGTGGTTAGCATCTTATAAGAAATAAAATTAAAATAGACATTGCATTATGATAACACTGATATAAAACATTGCCCAAACATGGTTTTCTTGCCCTAACTGATAAGGGTTTGTGGCAACATGAATTTGGAGAAATAAAGCAAGTAATCTTAGATATTGTAGTCCAGGCATATTTTCTCAGGCTTCATACAATTATTATCTTCTATAATGATGGTTTCTATTTTACCTTTAATATATTAAACAACTGGTAGAACTCTAACATTGCTTCCTAATGTACCCCCCAAAGTTTTAAGAAATGACTTGGATTAAAAGAAATTGCTCATTTTAACTCAGTTTAATTTAATTTAGTTGCTGTCATGAGGAAATAAAGCAAATTTGCTCCCATGAAATGAGCTGTCATCTGAACTCATTCATGTTCATTGACCAATAGCACTTTGTTAATGTTCTGTAATTGTTTCAATGGTCCTTCACAAATGCTATGACAACTATCAAAATGATACTAACCTCTAGTAATACTAGGTTAAGTAATATAATGAACAGCGTGACAGTGAGAACTTCAGTTGTTTTTATCATGCCATTCTAGGTTTTGAAAAGAAAACGTGTCTTATTCTAAATGGCAGAAACTGTCTACCCACCTTCCTTGTCAGTCTATTATGGGTAAATTGCATCTATCAGCACAGCTGCAGGAGGTGGATTCTGAGATGGGTTCCAATAATCCCTTCTTCCTGGCAATCATAGCCGCTGGAGATTGGTGGGTCTGTGTAACCAGTAAAATATGACCAAAGTAATGACATGACACTTCCAAGAGGAGGTTGTAAGAGGCACTTGGCCTCTATCTTGTCTTTTTTCTCCTGGATCATTAGGTCTGGGCAAAGCCTGCTGTCCTTTGAGTAGCTCAATGGCAAGGCCCATATGAGAAGTAACAGGCTTCCCGTAGCTGGTGAAGTACTAAAGGAAGCCATCTACCAAGACATACATTAGTGAACCAACCGGAGATCCCCTGACCCCAGGTTAGCCTTCAGATGAGGTAGCCCCAGCCTCCCTATGTGAGGGACCCTCAGCCACAAGTACTTGGCTGAGACATTATTGGACTCTTGACCCTCAGAAAGAAAGAGCTGGGCATGGTGGTGCACACTTGTAACCTTAGCACTCAGGAGGCTGAGGCAGGAGGATTGCTGTGAGTGTGAGGCCAGTCTGGGCTACATAGTGAGTTCAAGGGCAGCCTGAACTACCTTGTGAGATCCTGACTGAAAAAAAAAAAAAGAAAGAATTTCAAAACATCTTATTTTTAATAGTTTAATTTTATCTTTATGAAGAAAATTAAAAACTCAAAGTAGGGCATGCTGGCAACATGTGTAACCCCATCTACTTGGGAGGCTGAGGCAGGAGGATTTAAAATTTGAGACTAGCCTGGACAACAAAGTGAGACACTGACTAAACAAAGCAAAAATAATGAAAAGACCAGAAACTTATCATTGTTTTAATAGCAAGTGAACATTCCAGCAACAAAGTTTTGTATTTAAACACAGTAATTGGTCAAACTCATTGTAAACATACTGAGACAATTTCACAATAGCAAACACATTTCACAGAAATCAATTATAAAATGAATGTTATTGTTTTGTATATTATTTCTGCAAGAGGAATACTACTGCCTTTACTCCTGCAGACTTTCATTTGGATTGGCATTTTAAAAATAATTATGCAGGCACAAAAGATAGCAGGTTGGGATTACGTACTTGTCAATAAATCGAAGTGTTACCAATGGGCAGCCCTATCATGAGCAATGTAGGTCATATCCTAACTTTAAATCTCCCCAGGACACCAGGACACAAAATATATTCCTTTTATGGCATGGTCAGCTGGTTTCCAAACCATTTTTTAATCCAAGCAAATTAAGCCACGGTAGGCATCATTCTTGATTCTGGGACACTATATCTTGTTTCTCTGCTTTCAGAAATTTTATTTCCAGAAATGAATATTGATCAATTGCTATGGACCAGTAGTAATTAGTCTGTCTCCATTATAATTTTGTTAATTGTGGGATTTTAATGATTTGTCTTCTATTGATGGAAGTAGATGATTCTACAGTGAGGTTTGACTTTTGTGCAAAGAAAAGTTATAACTATGCCCCCATGTTCTACTCCCTGGACTAGCTGTGATTTCAGGAGAACCTGAGATATCTCTAGGTACAAAGTGACAGGCTAAGAGGTCTGTTTTAATCGTGGAAATAGTATGAATACAAAATTCAATTTGCATCAGGCTTAGAGAGCAATATATATTGTGAAAATATTTATTTAGTTGATGTGAGGTCTAGTCTTTTCATTACTTTTGCTTTGTTTAGTCAGTGTCTCCCTTTGTTGTCCAGGCTAGTCTCACATTTTAAATCCTCCTGCCTCAGCCTCCCAAGTAGATGGGGTTACACATGTAGCATATAATAATCGTAGATGCCAACATTTATTAAATTCTAATCATACAGCCAACTCACTCCATTATACATTAGCCCTAAGGAAGGAACTATTGTCACGTCTCCATTATACAGATGAGAAAACCGAGGCACAGAGAAGTGGTACAAGTTTATGCAGCTAACAAGAGAAGCAACTGGCCTCAGAACAAATACTGTATTCAGTCCCTTTACTCATTTGCTAACCCTGAAGATGAATTGTGCCTTAAATAATAGCAAGGCAAGGTTGAATGGAAAACATGTATCATTCTAAGATATTAGTATATAAAATACTTGTTATTGGTCTGGTCAGAAATTTTTTGAACCCCACTGCATCTTATGACAGGAAGCCCTCTCCCTTTCCTGCCAGAACATTCCCCTTCACATCTGACTCTCAGGCATGGAAGCAGGAACTCTGCTTCCTCTTTTTTTTTTTTTTTTTTTTTTTTAGTTTTATTTTAAAGACAAAAGAATGGAGACATATGAACCAAAAAAGCCATAAACAATACAGAAAATACAAAGTTATACAGAATATAGTAGGGAATTAGCACTGGATGTTGTATTACATAGTTATCTTCACATTAGTTAACACAAAAACATTAAAGGAAATACCAAATTATAGAGAAGGTAGTAGGGAATTTGCACTGGATGCGGTATAATATAAAGTTATCTTCACTTCTGTTAATACAAAAACAATTGAGGAAATACAGAATTATTAGAGAACATAGAAGGGAATTAGCTCTAGATGCTGTCCTACATAATGTTACCTTCACCTTTGTTACTCAGTTACACAGGTGATGGCCCATTTGATCATTCAATTTTTCTCCTCCCTCATCTCCGTTGCCCTACCACTCAATCAGTCATCTTCCCTGTGATAATAACTGTACTCCTGGGTTTATCTATATCCTTGGACTCTCACCTTGGGAAGAGATATAGCTGCCTCAGTCTATACTATAACATATATGGGTGTATACAAACTGCCATGGTTGGAGGTGGGAAAGCACATATGCTCACAGTGGACCGCCCGGCTCCACCCTGTCGTCGTGCTATGGGTGGGGGCGGGTCCAGTCCATGAGGTGCCCTGAGCGGGGCCCTCAGCGGAGCAGCCACAGGGCCCACAGCAGAGCAGCCATGGGGCCCACTGCAGAGCAGCATTGGGGCCCACTGCGGGGCAGCCGCGGGGCCCACAGCAGCGTCTGCTTCCTCTTTGACACATTTCTTAGACAATGAGGTAACCACAAAGGTGGGAACCCATCAAACACTGTGCTTGATTCTGCTCTAAAAATCTTTTAAAAGTGTCCTGGGCAAGAGAGACACTGTGGTGCAAGCTAAATGCACACATGCAAACTTAGCAAGGAGCCCTCGACCCTTTATCAGTGCAAAGTACGGAAGAAGCTAGATAGCACATTTGAAGAAGAAAAACAATTTGATAACTAACATTCTCTTTAAAACAAAAACCTTTGCAAAACCTTTAGGCATGGTTTCATGTTTGGGAAATAGAGACACTCCTAGACAAACACTCCAATTCCAATTAAGTCATTTTTCTAATCTCCTAGTGCTGATAAGATAATCTAATCAATAGAATACATCACACCCATATCATTACCAGGAGTCAGGTGACAATTTGTGGTTAAGATGAACATTTTTTGTTCTCACTGACTTATGGTCGGGACACCCAACTCTGATTCTCTGACAGTCTACAGACGTCATATTGCAAATTTAAAAATCATTGAACTGGTGTGCACACTCTTCAGCACTCTGCAGAGTGCTGGACCACCCATCCCAGACTATTTGGTCTGGCACACAGGTGCTTCATGGTATCTCCTTTACAGTTCCACCCAATGGACTGTGTTCATTAGTGAGAACTTAATCTGCCAATTTATGCCTTTATGATTTTGGTCTTCCCTACCTATGCTGTTGTTTTTTTTTTAAATAAAAACACAAAAACATATTAACAAACAGACACAAATATGCTGTCTTTAGATCCCTTGTTCTTCTATATGTGCTTCATGTAATAAATACAGCTTTGTGCTTTTTTTTTTTTAGCAATATGAATATTATGTGATACTGTGTGGAGTCTACACGGTGTCCACTCAAGTGAGAACTCGTGACTACAGACATCTAGGTAGGAGTCTTGTCTTTCAAGGGAAAATAGACGGAGAGGGGGGGTGGAAATTCTGGGCTCCCTTTGAGCTTTTCTGATTAGAGCTCTGGACGAGGTCCCCTTGAGTTGTAGGGATTAAAAACAACTTGTGCCTCAACAAAACCGTGAGGAGTTGGCAAGGCAGTACACCCCAAATAAACTTCAAGTAGTGATTGGTTACCTTTATCTTGTAAGCTGCATCATCTAGCTGATATTCCCGCAGTGCTCATCTTTCTTTTGTTATACCTTCCCACTGTACACTGAATGTTTTTGCCTCTCTTCAACTCATACATTAAATCTGAGTGCCCAATGTAATGAAAGATATGTGGAGGGGAGGCTTGGGATGATGGGCTCATGAGGGCAAAGCATCATGACTAGGGCTAGTACCCTTTGTAAAAAAAAAAAAAAAAGCCCTGAAGAAATACCTCCTTCCCTCTACTATGTGAGCAGACAGCGAGAAGATGGCCATCCACAAACTGGGAATCAAGTTGTCACTAGACATTATATATACCGGTCCCTTGATCTTGGGCTTTTCAGCTTCCAGAACAATTAGGAATTAACCTCAGTTGTTTGTAAGCCATGTGATTTGTATCATTCTATTCCAGCACTAGTGACAGACTACAACACTGGGGCCTTCAGGGAGTCTTCTAGCTCAGCTTTGCTGTGTTACAGCGGGGGAAGGAACTGCTGTGTCAACCACTGGATTCTTCCAGCAGAAACACAATGGATAAACGAGATGTAACCTGCATTAACCTTCATTAGTGAAGATGTATTAAATGAGCCCGCTATGCTGGTTCTAAGAGATCCCTTGAATACAGGTCTCTAGGTTTAGCAAAATGGTATGTGACATTTTCCTAATAGCCTCAAAGCTAACATGAAGGTCATCATCTAAGGATGTTGCAGTTTTAATTTTTTGCCTGAGAGTAAGAGGTATTTCCCTTTTGTTATTCTGCCAAAAAAGCCTATGCCTAATGCCAGGTGAGGTTCTCCAGTGAATTTACAAACAGGAAGGGCAGTCAGCCTCTGAAGTAGTCTGCAGAGTTGGCAGATGTTACGCTGCCCATTTTGGAATCTGAGGGATTCTGACTGTCCCACAAAGAGCAGAATGGTCATCAGCTAGTATGTGGAAATGACAATACCACTGGACTGAACAGCCAAATACACCACTACTGGAGGTGCCTGTGGGGTTATACACGTTGCTCAAGCTAGTGATTAACTAAGGAAACCTTAGCATTGAAGACACCCTGATTAACCACGGAAACCTTGGCTCAGCCTTGCTCAGAAGCCCCCAGATATTCTAGCCCAGCCTGTCTTCTAAATTGGAGCCAGGAAGGAACCAGGAAACTCCAAGCTGACTGACATTGGAACAGCAGGTCTTACAAGGTCTTTATATCCACACTGCTTGGTAAATAAGTGCTTTTGAATGTCACTTATGATGGACTTGTGGAGCTGACAGAAACTATAATGACAGGACAGAACCCTCATGCACACGAGCAGCTCACTAAATGGGATAGTTTGCACCCCCAAATCTGTGAAATCACCTCCGTTAGCTTACAGGGAGGGGCATCATCCACAGTTGCTTTTTAATGAAGGAAAAGTAACCTTTTTAATGAAGGAAAGAGGTTGCTACACACTGCAGGCATATTTCTCAATAGGAAAATACCTTAGTAGAGTTGTAAAGAAAAAAGAAAAAAAAAAAAATCCCACCCCTGAGTGAATTTGCTGTTGTGGGAAATTAGATTAAAAAGAGCCAAAGTACAAAAAGCACCAGAGGGTGATTAGGCAATTTCAGGAAGTAACAGTCATAAATAACTGCATCCTAATGCCCAAAGAAGAGACAAACAGGTATAACTGCCATTAAATAGGTTACAGTTTTACCTACTGCATTAGGCTGAGAGACGTATTTTCTTCCGTAACAAGCTGTAAGCCATTTCTCTTGAAAAATATTAACTGCTCTCTCCTCTCCTTCTAATTAGGTACCAGGTATCTTTGAAAAGTAAGGCTTGTAGACAGCACTTAAAATATGATTCAGTAATTACTTAGTGGAGAAGAAAGACACACTCTGTCATCTATAAGAGACAGTATGGTTTGGTGTTAATTTTAGATCCTTTGCATGTGATCTTCTCCACTTAACCATCACCTTCACTCTTATCTCTCTAAGTCCTCACAGCTGTACTTGTGTGCTTCCTCCGTTTCTTTATACTGTCCATTACATAGAGCACTGCTGCCCTGTCACACTGGCTTCTATTAATTATTTACATGAGAAGGTCAGAGAGGTTCTAGAGAAGTTCTCTAGAGTCATTCTAGAGTCTAGCCCTGTTCTACCACGTACTAGCTGTGTGCCCTTAAGTAAGAGCCCTGAACTTCTGGGCCTCAATTTCCTCATTTTTTTTTCAGTATTGGGGATCGAACTCAGGACCCTGCGCTTGCTAGGCAAGCACTTATTCCACTGAGCTGTATCCCCAGCCCAATTTCCTCATTTATAAAAGTGACCAACAGCACCTGACTGACAGGTCTTAGCCTTTTAGGGATACTTAAAGAATACTCTTTAAACAGAGCTCCTGGAACAAAGAAAGATCACAGCAATTTTTGGCTTGGTATTGTCTTCCATAGTTATTATTCTCATTTTACATGTGAATAATGGAATTCAGGCAAGTTGAATGACCTGTCCCTGGTTACTGGGTGGCTGCTCAAGCCCAAATGCTCCGACTGCGACAGTGCTCACCAACTGCCTTTAGGAAATGCTCCAAAGGACAGTGTTGTGGGAAGAAGAGATGATGTGATAGCTGCAAACTTTGCATGTTAGAGATAGTAGCTTTGAAGGGGAGAGAGAGAGAGAGAGGGAGAGAGAGAAGAAATTCGATGAAGTTACTGTTTTTTTCTTCTCTGAAGCTTCTCGTGGTGGAACTGTACCTATTTGTGCCACTCACTCAAGGAAGAGTTCCTGGGTAGATACTGGGGTACACATGGGAGCTGAAGCACACAGGGCAGAAAGCCCTGACCTCATGGAGCAGAGAGCTGCTAAGTCCTGAACGCAATCCGTCAGCATATAATTTCCTTGCCAGGTATGTGAGTGACGCATAAGTCATACAAAAAAATCAGTGCTATTCCCTTTAGCCACACCCCAACACGTAAATCTATGTGCTTAAACATGTTTTAGAGCACGTGTGCTGTTGGTACTTGATAATAAGCAAGACTTTAAAATAGAGTCTATTTTAAAAAATAAATATATTGAAGTTTACCTAGGAAGGAGAGAGCAACCACAAAGTAGTTTCTGTGGGAGGGTTATGATTATTTCTATGGTACTGCTCAGCTCATGGCCTTTGGGAGATGCTTCATTTCAGCTATAATGCCTTGAGAGGCTAGTAGCTTATGAACATTCAAAAGGTTCAACCTCATTTTTCTTATAACTTCCACTTTGTTTTGCTCAACATAGTATTTTCTAGCTCAATTACCCAAGGCTGTTGAAAGTGAATTTGGATTCTTGTGAAAAAGCAATTCACTCACCAAAGTTGTTTCACCACTAAATGAGATATTCTGACACACATGCACATCGTAGGCTCTACCTACAACTTTTAAAACAGAGATTTAAGAAATTCATTGTTGACTGTGGTTTGTGTCTGAGCCTTGCCTGCTCCACCAACTGTCTGGGGATTCTGGACCTGGTAGCCCATCTCCGCTGCCATCGCAGTTTGTGGCTGAGCCCTAGGAGAGATAGGTATGCTCTGTGAACTGCCTGGGGTCCCAGACCCAGTGGCCAGCCCTCCACCACCACTGTGGTTCATGGCCCAGCCCTAGGGGAGCTGGGTATGTACCATCAACTTTTGGGAGATCTGGCAGCTTGTCTCACGCTACCATTGCAGTTTGCATCTGAACCCCACACACTCCATCAACTGCCTAGGGATCCGGACCCAGCAGCCCACCTCCTGTCGCCATCGTGGTTTGGAGCTGAGCCCTGGGAGAGCTGGGTACACTCCATCAACTGGCTGAGAATGCTGGACCTGGCAGCCTGCCTTCTGCCTTCAGATGATACACATCTGAGCCCCAGGAGAGCCAGGTGCACTCTGTGAACTGCCTGGAGAATCCTGGGCCCAGAACTCTGCCTCCTATTACCACCATTGGGCAAGTCTGATGCCCAGGAAACCTAGGGATTCGCAGGACCTTCAGTGAGCTGTCTGGAAAGGGTGAGGCTCAGTACTCTACCACTGGTATCGAAAATGACAAGATGAAGGAGCAAAATGCGATCTCAGACTTCCACCCCACCCAGAAAAGTCCAGGAGACACTGACTTAGGAGAACTTGTAAGTTACACACCTGAAATCTCTGAAATGATCACAACTGAAGTAAAAAAATAACTCCATCAGGCCATAAAAGAAATCAGATCAGAAATAATCTCTCAGGTCAAAAATGAAATGACAACAATAATGAAAGAATTGCTCTGCACATTCAAAGACAATATATATAAAAAATAGAAGAGCACAGAAAAATGATGGAAATGTTGAATGAACAATATAGGAAAGAACTAGAATGCATAAACAGACTGAAAGAGATATCCAGGAAATCAAAACTTCCATCAAAAGCTGGCAAAACTGCTTGAAAGAAACCGAAGATAGACTTTCACATATTGAAGACAGCATTGGAGCTAAAGATTGCAAAAGGAAAGGTCTTTTAAAAATAACAAAGAACCAGGAAATATCAATTCAACAGCTGCAAAATGATGTAAAGAAAAACAATGTTAGTCTAATAGGTGACAACCAAACAGCAGGAGGCAACACAAATGACATAAAAAGAATATTTGCAGAAGTAATAGCAGAAAATTTCCCAAGCATTGAAAAAGAATCTGACATGCAGTGAGGCATATAGAACTCCAATTAGCTATAACCAAAATAAATCTACACACAGACATAATAATCAAGATCTCAGAAATCAAGTAAAAGAACAAAATATTAAAAGCCATTAGAGAAAAGAAACAGATCACTCATAAAGGAAAGCCCATCCGAATCACAGCAGATTTCTCAACACAAGCCATAAAGTCAAGAAGCACCTGGAGTGAAGTAGTCGAGGTCCTAAACTAAAACAACTTCCAACCCAGATTGATGTACCCTGCAAAACTATCCTACAAAATCAGTGGAGAAAGAAACTATTTCCATGACAAAGAACAACTGAAGAACTTCATGAGTGCCAAATCAACCCAACAAACACTACTACTAAAAGATATTGTAGAAAGAGATAAAAAAGACCACAATTTCAAGAACAATAATAGAAAAGAGCCACTAAGCAGAGCAAACAATTAAACAGAGAGAAAAAATAGGAAACCAACAGCAGGTAAATAAGATGACACAGGTAAGCCAATGCATATCAGTTATAACCATTAATGTAAATGGCCTCAGTTCACCAATCAAAAGAAGCAGACTGGCAGAGTGGATCAAGAAACAAAATCCAGTAGTATGCTGTATACAAGAAACACATTTAACTCAAATAGAAATTCACAGACTAAAAGTCAAAGAATGAAAAACAATTCTCCAAGCAACAGGAACCCAGGAAAAAAAGCAGTGTTAGCTATCCTGTTGCGGACAATGTGAATTTCAGATCAAGAATAAAATAAAGAAGATAAAGAGATGAAGAAGATCACTACATACTTGTTGGGGGAAAACTCCAAGAGGAAGAGATAACAATCACAAATATGTATGCACCAGATGTGGGAACAACCAACTATGTAAGACAAATTGTAATATACATGAAAAACTAAATAACTAATAACAGTATTGGAGTGGGGGATCTTAACATCCCATGGACACAAAGAAATAGGTCAACTAGACAAAAAATCAGCAAAGAAATAACAGAAAAATGATGGAAATGTTGAATGAACAATATAAATAAAACTGTTTTGAGCAAATGGACTTGGTAGATGTTTACAGAATGTTCCACCCTATAACATCAGAATACACATTCTCAGCTGCACACAGGATGTTCTCTAAAAAAGACCACATCCTAGCCCATAGAACATACTTAAGAAAATACAAGGGAATTGAAATTATCCCATGTGTGTTATCTGGCCATAGTGCAATGCAATTGGAAATTAATGACAAAAGGAGCCATAAGAGCTCCATAAACGCACAGAAATTAAATAACAGCCTCCTGAACAACCAATGGGCCACAGATTAAATTAAAGAAGAAATTAAAAACTACTTACAAACAAATGAAAATGTAGATACAACTTCCTGGAATCTGTGGGATGCAATGAAAGCAGTCCTCAGAGGGAAATTTATAGCAGTGAACTCACACATAAGGAAAACAGAAAGAGAACAACTAAATAGCCTAATGCTGCACCTCAAATTTTTAGAAAACATTGAATCAAAGAGTTGGTTCTTTGAAATAATAAATAAAATTGATAAACCTCTAGCCAACCTTATCAAAATAAGGAAAGAAAAAAACTCAAATTCATGCAGTAAGGAATGAAAAGCATGAAATCACTACAGGTCCTATGGAAATTCAGAAGATCATCAATACCTACTTTGAAAATCTTTACTCTTACAGGATGCAAAACACAGAAGAAATGGACAGATTCCTAGATACATACAAATTACCAAAGTTGAATAAAGAAGATATAAAAATTCTGAACAATCCAATGTCATTTAATGAAATTGAAAATGTGATTAAAAACTTACCAACAAAGAAAAGTCCAGGTCCTGATGGATTCACAGCTGCATTCTACAATCAATTCAGAGATTTAATGCCAACACTTCTCAAAATCTTTAATGAAATTGAAAAGGAATCAACTCTCCCTAACATCTCTGGAGGAAGTATTATACTGATACCAAAACCAGAGAAAGACCCAACCAAAAAAGAGAACTACAGGTCAATCTCCCTCAAGAACATAGATGCAAAAATGCTCAAGAAAATAGTAGAAAATAGAACGCAGCAAATCATCAAGATCATACACCGTGACCAAACGGGATTCATCTCATCTCAGGGATGCAGAAATGGGATGCAGAAATGGTGCAATATATACAAATCAACAAATGTAGCACCCCATATCAACAGAGCTAAAGACAAAAGCCACATGATCATCTCAACAGATTTAGAAACAGCTTTTGACAAAGTGTAACACGCATTCATGATAAAAAAAAAAAACAGAAAGAAAATCAGAATAGATGGTCTTTACCTCAATCTGATCAAAGCTGTCTATGACAAACCAATAACCAACATCATACTAAGTTGACAAAAACTAAAAGCTTTCACTTTAAAATCAGGAACAAGACAAGGATGTCCACTGTCACCACTCCTATTCAACATAGCTCTGGAAACACTAGCCAGAGCAATTAGACAAGAGAGAGAAATAAAAGGAATAAGGATAGGAAAGGAAGAAGTGAAACTATCGTTATTTGCAGATGACATGATACTCTACATAGAAGACTCCAAAAAATCTGCCAAAAGACTCCTGGAATTAATCAGAAAATTTAATAGCATAGCTGGATACAAAGTCAACACTCAAAAATCAATAATATTCCTATACACCACCAATACACTGAGAGAAAAATTAAGGAAACCATACTTTTCACAATAGTATCTCAAAATTTAAATACTTAGGAGTCAATCTAACAAAAGAAGTAAAAGATCAATACAGTGAAAACTGCAGTATTCTGAAAAAAGAGACTGAAGAAGACTTCAGAAAATGGAAAGTTATTCTTTGCCCATGGATAGGAAGAACCAACATTGTGAAAATGTTCATACTCTCAAAATTGTTATACAGATTCAGTGCAGTCTTGATCAAAATACCATTAGTATACCTGACAGATCCAGAGAAAACATTCCTAAAATTTACCTGGCACCAAAAGAGACCTAGAATAGCAAAGGCAATCCTGAGTATTGGCATGGCATGTGGCATCACAATCCCTGACTTGAAATTATAGTACAAAGCTACTATGATAAAATCAGCATGGCACTGGCAGAAAAACAGACCTGAGGATCAATGGAACAGACTGAGTGATGCAGCCACAACCACAAACACACTCAGCCACCTTATCTTTGACAAAGGGGTCAAGCAAGTTTACTGTAAGAAAGATAGCCCCTTTCATAAATGCTGCTAGAAACTGGCTCACCACTTGCTGAAGACTGAAACTAGACCCATGTCTCTAAACTAAAGTCAAAACGGTTTAAAGATCTAAATATTAACATAGAAACACTAAATCTGCTGGAAGAGAAAGTAGGTAAAAATCTTGAAGACATAGGGGTAGGTAGAGAGTTCATGAACAAAAACCAACCTGCATGAGAAATACTTCAAAGAATCGATAACTGGGATCTCATTGAAAAGTTTTTGCACATCTAAAGAAATCATCAACAGAGAAAAAAAACCCCACAAATTGGGAAAAAATTTTATTTTTTTAAATTTATTTTAATTTATTTTAATTTATTTATTTCTTTTTTTTGCAGTACTGGGGATCGAACTCAGGACCCTGTGCTTGCTAGGCAAGCGCTTATTCCACTGAGCTATATCCCCAGCCCTAGGGAAAAAATTTTAGCCAATTGTCCCTCAGACAAAGGACTTCTATCTAGACTACATAAAGAACTAAAAAAATCAGGCCCCACAAATTCAAAATCCCAAATAAAAAATGAGCATTTTAGATGAATATACATTTCTCAGATAAAGAAATACAAAAGGCAAATAAGTACAAGAAAAAATATTCAACATTATTAGTCATTTGAGAAATGCAAATTAAAGCAACATTGAGATTCCATCTCACCACAGGAAGAATGGCTATCATCAAGAAGTGAACCAATAACAAATGCTGGAGGGGCTGTGGGGAAAAAGAAATCCTTCTCTACTGTTGGTGAGAGTGTAGACTGGTGCAACCACTGTGGAAATCAGTCTGGAGATTCCTCAGTAAACTAGAATTATAGGTCCCATTCAACCCAGCTATTTTCCTTTTGGGTATTTTTCCAGAAGAATTGAAAACATCATACCACAGCAATATATATGCACTCATTTTTAGAGCAGCACATTTTGTAATAGCTAAACCATGGAAACAACCCAAATGCCCATCAACCGAGGAACGGGTAAAAATATCTGCTATTTTTATACAATGGAGTATTACTCAGCAAAAAGAAAGATAAAATAGAGGCTTTTATAGGTAAATTGATGCAACTAGAGACCATACTCATAAGTGAAATAAATCACACTCACATGTGTAAACATTGTATCATCTCCTTAGTATAAGAACCTGAAAGAATAAATAAAATCTGAAAGATACAATAAATATTGTGAAAGGGAAAGAAACTGCTCAAAAGGAAAGAACAACTGGGATGAGATAAAAGAGAAAAGAAAGGGAAAATATGTATATATATATATATGTAAGATAGCTAGGATAATTGTGCTACTAATTTCTACTGCTTTATTGAAAGGGACAGTTAATGTTTAACTGATCAATCTCACATGCCTATATTTGTTTCTGTGAGTAACCAATTTCAAGATAATATGTAATACAGCAACCACTGTTAATTTCCTATCACCTTGTCTGAAATTTTGCATCGCCTTCATTGTTTTTATGTTTTGTTTATGTCTTTGTGTTTGTTTACTTATTTTGGTTCTTTTCTCTTTAAAATAAAAAAAAAAGAAATTCATTGAGGTTTTTGTGCCTGGCCTCCAAAATGCCTGTTTTGAAGATGCTGTTTTTCACTTGTGTGGGTCGGTTTCATCTTTTGTTAGAGAACCAGTCCCGCTATCTTATGTCACACAGGTATGGATATCTATAGATAGCTTCCTTTCTCTTCTCTTTTAGAAAATAAGCCTTTTGGGGCTGGGGATATAGCTCAGTGGAATAAGCGCTTGCCTAGCAAGCGCAGGGTCCTGAGTTCGATCCCCAGTACTGCAAAAAAAAAAAAAAATAAGCCTTTTAATAGCAGTAACCTAATTTTCTCCGTATTTTATGATCGCCCAAGTAATAATTGTTATCATGGTACCTGCGGAAAAGTGGATTAGAATGTGGATTGGTGTCTCTAATGGACAATGCGCTTAGAAAGAAAAGCATAAAATAAAGAACAGAGTCAGTCAGGGCAAATTATTTAGGAACCTGAAGGGGTTGGGAAGAACTGTGATAAAATCTCCGAGTTTAGTCAATAGATATTTACTATTTAAAATAACAACATACATTTTTTACTTCCCTTTTCAAGTCCTCTTTTAAATTTGTGCTTCCATTTATCCTCCCAGAGACAACTGACATAATTCTTCCATTAATATCTACCATTACTTCAAAATTTCAGAAAGTCAACAAGATAAAATGTAGGGAAAAAAAGAATATAAAAGTAAAGGAGTCTTGATAATTATATATTGGAGACTAGGAAATAAGATATCAGGCAGAAATGATAAAATGGCAAATGATGGACAGAAAGACTGCAGAAAGGGGTGAAAATGTAGAATTCCTGAATTTTAATCAAAGAATTATAGAAAAGAATGTGAACAGTTTAGGACTTTTCAGTGCACATACAGATTGAACATCTTTAAAATGAAGATCTAAAATCTGAAATAGGTACCAAAATTAAAAAAAAAAATCCTTCAAAATCTGAAACACTTCTGCTCCCAAGGGTTTCAAATAAGGGATGCTCAACCTCTAAGCGCTTCAATAAATTAAGAAGCAACAGCAAAGTTATCTAGCAAGGAATAAATAGGTTTAAGATGAGAAAAACAGGTAGCTCTCTTCCCACCACCAGACACTTCCATGGTGCCCTGTTCATTCATAAAGATCACATGTCCCTAAGGTCACATTTACCTAATTATTTATCAGTCTATTCAATCATACTTTCATGTAAGACGTTGTTTTCTGTATGAAAGATAGAAGCAAAGAAAAAGAAACAGCAGGAAAGGATTTAATTAGAACACATCCTTTGAAAATGGCAGCACATAATATTGTACAGAGAAGATATCCTGCCTGTATCTTCTACTCTGGATAACTGGTAGGAAGACAACAATACCTACTGTATGAACTACTGCAGCTGTCCTAGTAGCCTGCTTTGAAACTTGTTTTCATTGTTATGTTTATGTTTTTTTAAAAGGAAAGAACAGCTGGGATAGGGGAAAGCAGAAAAGAAGCAGGAGAAATATAGATATAGATATACACACACTCAAGATAGCTGGGGTAATTGTACCGCTGATTTCTATTGGTTCGTTGAAAGGAACAGTTAATGCTTAATTGTCAGGTGATCTGAGCAACTACTTTGAAAGATTACAATATGTATTATCACAACTACTGTTAATTTCCTACCATTTTGTTTCAAAATTCCTTATCGTTTTGTTGTTTTTTGTTTTATTTTTTTGCCTTTGTGTTTGTTTTCTCTTTTCAGAATAATAAAAAAAGAAAATGGCAGCACAAGTAATTAATATTGGTTAACCTGAAGGAGCTGTTATATTTCCCTTTGGAAGAGAGAAATGAGGAAAGGTAATTTCCCTATATCACAAGTAGTAATTTTTCCATTTTCTCGCTGGACTGGTACAAGGATGGTTTGACAGATCGGCAGTGTGTCTTCAGCATCATCTCCCTGTCTATTTCCCCCAGTACTCTTACTCACTATTCTTACCTCCTAGACTTATTCCCTCCAAGTCTTTGATCCAAATATTAACCATTCATTTTGACATTTCTTACTCATTATCTTTCATAATAACTATTCTTACACAAATAACTAGCGTGGCCATCAGTAAGAAACAGTGCCGTGAATCGCATACTGTGAAAAAGAGGCAAATGGAAGAAGGGTGGTGGTGGACCTAAAATGGCACAAAATGCAGCCCTCCAGTCACATCCAACTCATTTGCCTATGCCACATAATCTTCCTACATAAGTTATCTTTCAGCCCTTAACAGCTGTAATGAGTTAACAGACTTGTCATAGCAGCGCTGGACGACAAAACACATGAATGGGTGTAACGGGGTCACAGTGTGCTTTGAGCTAAAAGATTAGCTTAAACTACAGCAGCGTGGATATCTAAAACGTGTCAGAGAAGTATGTCCTTGGTATAATCTTGTAAAGACTACGAGGAAGGAAATAGGAAAGAATTGCTAGAAACCCACCCACTTGATGTGAATGAGAATTAATTCTATGGAGAGAAGAAAAGATTGCGGGCTGTTACTTAAGTGTTATTTTGGGGATCTCATTGGGAGAAAAGTAGGGAAGAGCATTACACGGGAGCTAATGTGGGCAGCGAGAGAGCCAGTGGGATTTGGGTTCAGAGGGAAACGTTTCTGAGGCTGTCCAGGCCCTGGGAAAAGAATGACAGGAGAGGGCTGTCTCTGGCAGGCGGAAGGAGCAGCAGCATGAAGTGCTGGCCTGGTGTGCCTAGGCAGGGAAGTGCCTGGGGTTGTGATGGAGAGGGTCCAGATGTGGATCATGGCTGTAACTGGAGGACCACCCCTGGACCTCAGAGATCAGTATCCTGCTCCACATGCCACTTTACACAGGTGAGGAAACTGAAGCCCATTCAATGAAACAATCTTGCCCACAGGGTACGATGGAAGAGGAAGGGCTGGAAATCCCACTGTCTGGCTTCCTGACCACCCACCCTCACCCTTCTAGGCTGGGGACCTGGTTTTAAGGGCCTTTTTTGTCTTTCTGTCTATTTCAGCCAAAGAATTTGTATTATTTTATTTTGTGGTTTTTTTGGAGACAAGCTTTCACTATGTAGTTGAGGCTGGTCTTGAACTCACTATGTAGCTCAGACAGGCCTCAAAATCACAGCAATCCTCCTACCTCAGTCTCCCAAGTGCTGGGAATCCAGCTGTGCAGCCCCACGCTTGGCTCAGTGGAAGCAGTTTTGAATAGTAGTTCAATGTTGTGTTTTCTTTAAATTCTTATGAAAATTATCAATAGAATATACTCTTGTACTTTGTTGGTTGGGAGACCGAGGCAGACCGGGTTGATAGTGTGAACTCAGGCTTTCCTGTTGAACACTATGAGGGTATAGAGTACATAGCAGCCATTGCAAACACTGTCAGAAAGGTGAATTGTTTTCATAGTGGCCAGCTGTTCTCTACAGTGACAACTGGATACTTCGGTATCTTTGAGGATGACCATGACAAAGGTCAGATCACTTCCAGTTTGAATTATGCCTTGACAAAGCTATGTGTATAAATGTGATGCAAGGAATGGATGATTCCGGGTGCAAAACAGGTCTTATAGAAGACTGGCTGATTGAGGGACTTATAACATTTTGCCACAACACATACACAGAGAATGGTCAGAATAGAAGCAGGGCAATACTGAAGAGATGCCTCCCAGAGAGTGATCAAAGGCATTGTCTCAGTTTCCTAGGATGGCCGTAACAGTGTACCACGACCTGAGTAGCTGGTAAGAAAAGAAATGTCTTCTGTCACTGTTATGGAGGCTAGACGTCTCAAATCCTGGTGTTTTCAGGGATACGCTCCCTTAGAAGATCTGAGGGATGACTGCTTCCTTGCTCTTCTAGCTTCTGGGGGTCCCAAGAGGTCTTTTGCTCATGGCACACAATTCCAATCTCTGTCCCCCTTGGCCCTTATCTGATCTTTCTGGGTTCTCCCCTCCTCTTATAAGCACCCTAATCCAACCTAATTCTAGGATGGTTTCATTCAGAGATCTTTAACTCATTACATCTCCAAAGTCCCTACTTCCAAGTAAGCTCACGTTTTGAGGTTGCGGGTAGACATGACGTTTTTGGAGACACTGCAATCCACTGTTGCACTGACAACACTGGAATTTCTCCAGAAGTAATGTAAAAATTGGATCCATCAAGTCTTTCCCTTTGTTACTGTTCATTAAGGTTCACAGGGCCTTCAAAGACCTCAGTTGACCCGGGAAGTAGAAAGCACTCTCTATATCAGAAACCACAAATAACATGTGTGACTTTTCATAATTGTTTGTGGTTTGATTTAGTACTGCAAAGAGCCACATACCACAGTGGCTTGCTGAGGCTGCCAATGTCTTTGGGGTCACCCTGTAGCCATGGAGCTCCTAACAGCTCCTCATTGGATAACCAGCCCTTTGAGAAGAAGGGTCCTCTTCGTGGGATTTTTTTGCTGTTGCTAGCTGTTTATTCATTATTAGTTTTATATGAAAGACATGTACATAAAAAGGAACTCAGAGTTAGACCCGGCTTTTCACTGCTGGCATTCAGTATGTTTAAGACAAGGTGTTCTCATGTTAAACTGAGACAAAATGTGGAAATAGTTTGACTCTGACATTAATTTGGCAGGGATAGTCGGGGCCTCTCTTTTAGGAATGCAGATTTATGAAGCAGGAAAGTATTACTTTGAAAATAATTAGAATACTGTTAAGTTTTTTTTTAAAGCAAACTGCAAAACAGTATCATGAGTATGGGATGTTTCAGGTAAGGCAGAGTATGGAAAAATACACACGTATCTTCTCACTGGGGCAGAAGCAGCATAGGAGCAACACACGAGAAATGCAGGTGATTGGTTCCCTTTGGGAGGTTGTGTGGAATAGGCCTGAGGCGACAGCAACACTTCTCTGAGTATGTAACCGTGCACACGCTGGCTTTCTCACCATGCTTAGGTTCTCTTCAAATACCTCAAACTCCACAAATAGTTAACATCACGTGGGGGAACCCACGATGAAACTCAAGCAGTAAGAAATACATCTGAATTGTTGCAAATGGATACTATAACCACACTAAAGGTGTAGAAAGAAGGCAAACTTAGGTGACTCTGGTCAACAGTATTTTGATCGGATAATATAAATCAAAAGACTAAAGAACAGTACTCATATGCTGTAATGTAGTTGGTAAATATGTTTCTCATAGGAGCATAGATTAGCAGTTACCCTGTCCTACAATTGAACAAATACGTAAATCTCTTGTAGATAATAGTATGTGGATTTCTCACTGTTGGAGAAAGAAAGTTCAAATAAAGAAAGAATAATGAGCCTTGAGTTTTGGATCAAAGTCTGAAGGGTCAGTATGAATTCATTGTCTTTAAAACACATATACATGGGAATGTGTGACTGGGTTAGAATATATATTCCTAAGTCCAGGCTTTGTCCACACAGACAGCTTGGAAATGACACCCCAGTAGCAATGAGCATGCAGAGCACTCAGATCTTGGTTTCTCAACACCACTGTCCAAGAGAAGGAATCAGAGCTTTGGAAGGAAAGGGTTAAATCCGGCTTGGGACAGGGAAAACACAAGATGAGTCTGGACCATTTGTGGTAATGAAATGCTCAGAAAGGACAGGTCTTCTTCAAAGGACATGGGCGCCACACTGAAAGAGCTAGCTGGCCAGAGCTGAAACAACCGGAGCAGCAACACGAATAATGAAATACTCAATTACAACTCAAATAAAATAAATGAGTACATATTGATATACAAAAATAAATAAGCAAGGTAAAAGGAACAGCTCTTCTTTGCAATAGAATTTCAGTTAGTACACGGAGAAGGACAGAGTGCGGTAAATAAATCATTAGGTGGCACATTGGTTGTGCCCTCACAGTCTACTGATGGACACTAACATTAGTGGGTGTAAATTAGGGCAGAAGCAGAATACTTGCATAATCCTAAATGACCTCCCACAAGATACCTATCAATCTCAAAGTGAAAAACTATGACTTTATAATCAGAAACCCCGATGGTGCCGCTTGACTTCAAGGAGAGATACAGGTGAGTGCCACCAGTAGGAAGGACTATTGGTATCCTAAGTCCTTCAAAACGCCCCGAGATAGACAACTTCATTTCTGTGGTCTCCCCCCCCCAAGGAAATAGCTCATATAATTGTGAGGAAGCACCAGATGAAGGGGAGGAGGTGACCAGCACTTTCAAAAGTATGAAGGTCATGAAAACAAAGAAAGGCTTTGAAATGTCACCAATTCGAGGAGGGGGAGGCCACACCACAACTCAGTGTAATGTGAGATGCAGGATTCTGGAATAGAGAAATTGAGAAATGGGTAAAATTCAAACAAAGTCTCCAGTTTAGTGAGTGGAGTTATACTGATATTAGTTTCCTGGTTCTCAAAATTGTACAATAGTTATGTAAGATGTTAAAATCAAGGAAAACTGACTGAAGGGTATGTGGGAATGCTCTGCTATTTCTGCAAGTCTCAAATAAGTTCAAATAAGAAGTTTAAAATTATAAAAGTTTAGTTAGTTCAGTGGAATTATTTGTGTGTTTGTGTGAAGTATGTTCTAGTGTAACTTCTCCAAGAAATGTTAACACCCAATGTGCCTGCATTTGTATTAAAGAGGAGACATTTCAAGAAACACCCTCATTGTGTTCATTATAGTACATCAGCTTGAACAAGCATTGCTTTTTAAAAGTAATATTCAGATTGTATTTGAAAGACTCAAAACTAAAGTTAAGTTCATTTGTTCACAGACACAATGAATTGCATTTTCCCCTCTAGGGATTTAGAGGGTGAGATGACAAATCTGAGCAGAGTGAGCCAGGATGGACAGTGGAGGGACCATTCTATCAGAGAGAACCGCAAGAGCGAATCCCTGAGATAGGAAACAGCTTGCCTCGCTTTGGGAACCGGAAAAAAGTCAGAGCAGCAGGAACTAAGGAATCAGAGAATTAAGTTAAGGTTGGAGAGGGCCACACGGGGCCGTGCAGGAGAGATGTGAATGATTCTAAGAGCAGTGGAAACCTTTGAAGAATTTTAAGCAGAGACACAGGAGCTGGAAAGTCAAACTCATACTACATCTGTTTATATAATGCTGACCGCAGTTCTTTATTTTCTACGAGAAATAAAATAGAGGACTAGCCCACGGAACACATTTGGTAAGCCAGAAGAACGTATTTCCTGGTAAAACTTCGGTCCCCTGAGATCTCAGAGATGGCAGAGTCTTTGTCCCGCCCACCAGAGGGAGCAGCAGAGACAAAAGTTTACCTGAAATATCGGGACTTTCCTAAAAAATTGATGTCATGTTGAGCATTTGCCACCATCAGGGGAATTTTTAGCATTACAGAACCTGATCCAATGGCGACTTATGCGACTCTGACTTTCTGTGCAGAGTTCAAAAAGTCAGTTAAAATATTCATCCACCTGAGAGTGGCAATGTCATAGAACTCTCAGAAAGCCCATGGTGCAGCAGGCAGTGCAGACGACTTGTCAGTCAGAGGCAGGCCTGGTGTCCAGGCAACTGCACCCAGCTTCTAACGTGGCTTTCCTGGTAGTCCCTACAGTCCCCAGGGAGGACTAGAACTGGCTAATAGCTGAAAACTCACCTGGGTCTTGTGGATCAGAAAAGAGTTACTTTTGTCCGTTTGTTGTAAATTCTGCTCTTTGGAGACTGAACCTGGGACCTTCACACTGAACTATATCCCCAGCACTTTTTATCTTTATTTTTATTTTGAAACAGGGTCTCACTAAGTCACCAAGTCACCCAGGCCGAGCTCAAACTTTCCCTCCTCCTGCCTCAGGCTCCCAGAGTACTGGGATTGCAGGTGTGCACCACCAAGCCAGCCGCACATTTTCCTTTGAAGTCAAGAATATGACCACTTTCTTATGTCAGTCCTCAGACTCAACTGCTGAGCAGGTTTAAGATCACTCTGATCAAAAAGAAAAACAAATGAATTCCTATTAGTTGAAGGCTCAATATTAAATTAAAAGCAGTCCCTTTCTGTTCATTTTGCCCAGGATTAAAAAAACAGCTAAACTTTTTGAAAATTTAAGAATGAGAAGAGAAACTTTTTTGGTGTATAACATCTATTGTTCAAAACTCCCTTCCAGACTTGTGGGCACATTTTTCTGACCTTCGTACCTGTATTGAGTGGAAACGACTTTTTTCCTTGACTACTAAGGACTCTGCCGAGTTTTCTGGGTGACTTTGTCCTGCATTCACTGCTGCTGTTCGGTTGCTTTTAATAATAATAATAATGATAATTAATAATAATAAATCCCAGATATCTTGCCTTATGAGTTTCTGTTTGTTTTTACTATACTACAAATACGGAGCAAAATGGCTAATGAGCTATTCTGGTTTATTGCATTCCAATTGGTAAATAGTTTAAATTTTAACAAAAGGTTAAAACAAACCCTCTGTTATCTTATGTCATAAATCAGTTAACGGTTTTGTTATTTCTGAAAAATCACAAAGCTCTACTCTGTGCACGGTCACAACTGCAAAGAGAGAGACTACCCAGGAAAGGGGGAAGGAGATGTTACTTTGGAAGCACAGGCTCCTCTAGATCCTGTGCCCTCGGAGCAGACCCTTTTCGGGTTCAGTTTTGGAAAGCGGGACCCCATCGCGCTGCAACTGCAGGACTGAGAGTGTGAGCCAGCACCGGCCCACGGCGGCGGCGGTGGCGGGAGCCCTGGACGCGCAGGCGAGGGCGCCCCGCGCGGTGACGGCCACCGTCTCAGGTTGCACGCAGTGGGCACCGATCAGAGCGATCGCCACCGAGGTCCTCCATGCCAGCCCAGTCCTCGCCCGCAGAGGTGCGAACCCGGGTGGCCCGGAATGAGAAAGCGAAACCTCTCCGGCTCAACTCCCCGCGCCACCCACGTACCTGTGCGGCCCGACGGCGCCGCCGCGAACAGCAGCAGAGCGGACAGCAGCAGCCGGGCGGCCGGGCGGCCGGGCGCGGGGCTCTCCCGGGCCCGCATGGGGGCGCGGCGCGCTCACACCCCGGGCGCCACGCGCTCGCGGCTCCTCGCGGCGAGCTCGCGCCCGGGCTCCCAGAGCCCCGAGCCTTGACCCGGGACCCCCGCGCGCCCCGCCTTCCCCAGAGGGGCGCAAACGCCAGCCGGCGCCCCGCCCCTTTCTCCCGGGCGGGGGCCCGGTTCAGCCAACCCGGTCCCCGCCGGCGAGCGCGCGCTCCCGCGAATCCGCCCGAAGCCTAAAAGCCTGGTGTAAGCCCAGAAGGAGGATGAAGGCGACAGGCATTTCCCGGCTCCACGGAGCGCTCGCCACACCGGGTACTGAGGTCGTCGGCCCGCACCGCCTGCGGTTAGGGACGCGCCCATTTCGCCCGGGAGGGCCGGGAAACCGCGGTTCAGCGACGCCGCCGAGGTCCGGCGGGCGGAGGGGCGGGGGCCTGGGTGCAGGTCCCGCGCTGCGCCTGGCGGGGCGGGCTGAGGAGAGCAGAGGGAGGGGCGCGCGGGGACAGAGCCGGCCTGGCGCTGGTCCTCGCAGAGGATGTACTTCGCACGTGTGGTCTCATGCCTCCGCGTGGGCCAGTTTTCAAATGCACAGATAAAGACCCTAAAATCGAATAAACTAATCTCAATTTACCAAAAAGAGAAAAAAGAAAAGAAAAAGAAGAAAAGGACTTGGTAATTGAAACATTTTACTTTGCTGGGGAAGAAGTACGAGGAAGAACAGTATGTTCAGAGCCCGTGCTTGTGCTAGTCCTGCCCCTGCCAGAGACTCCTGAACAGGAAGGAGTCCGGGCCCGGCTGTCCCTTGGGCTGGGGCTCCTCAGACCGCCTGTCCGGTCGGTCGTGGGGCGCCTGCGGCTCCCGCAGCTGGAGGCGCTGGGCCCTGGAAGGGAAAGGCCAGGCTCCCTGCTAGGTACCCGCTGTTGTCCTAACGGTGCCACGCGGGCCTCTACCCGGCCGAGAGGCCGGCGGCAGCCGCCCTTGGTTCTCGTTTCTAGTTGCTGCCTGTGCTCCCAGCCCCCGCCGCACTCCATCTCTGGGAAAACTACCAGGTCTCAGGACCCCGAGGCGGGTTTGTGAGGCTCGTCCTCCTGATATAGCCCGCAGCCCGATTTGTTTCTTCCACTTTGAGGGTGGCAGTTGCTTCTGGTAGTTACCTTCTGTTTCAGTCTCAGTATTTATAATTTTTAAAAATCTTATTACTACATGCAGTACACGCTCCGTGTACATAATGCATCTTAATTCTTTTTATGTCCCTTCTCCCCAACTCTCCTTCCATTTCTCCATCCCATTTACCCAAGATCCATCCTGTTTTTTTTTTTTTTTTTTTTTTTCTTAGTTCTCTAACATCTGCTTGTTTTTGCGGTACTGGGGATCGAACTCAGGACCCTGCGCTTGCTAGGCAAGCACTTATTCCACTGAGCTATATCCCCAGCCCTCTAACATCTGCTTAACCAGTTCCTTATAGTAAATTGTTCCTGTTCAAACAACCGAGTGTGGTTTCTGTTTTTGCACGTTACTGGTTCAGCTGTAATCTCTGAACATCTCAGGAAGGGCTCTAGGTTATTAGGATATTGTCAGTGTTGCCATTTTCTGCCGGGTTAATTACAAATTATGTTAGTTTCGCTCCATCAACCTTTTGTTCTTTTTGGATATCTAAACTTGAGGACTTGCGTGCATTTCTGTTCAAATAGGGTTCCTTCGTGGCCTGGACGGGGCTAAGGCCGACCCAGGCGTCTTCTCCTTTATCTCCCAACCTTTTTTCATGCGGTTGTCTCGTAAGTTCTTCCTCCTACCGACAGGAGAGAATGGGTGTGGCCAGTGGGCGGTGGAGACTCCGCTCCTGACTGCGCTGGGTTTATTCGGACCAGTAGTGCTCTGCACGCTTCTCCTCTTTCCTCTGCAGGTTCCTCTTCCTCCTTGTCAGAGGATCACCCACATTTCCCTTTGCTGTTAACTCCTCACTCTGGCCTCAGACAAGTGGGACCCAAGCGTCTAGATATTTAGGTGATATTTCCCACGCATTGATGTGAAGGTTTTGCCATAACTTTTATTTTTACCTGTGACCCAGTCTCGCCTTAGGGAGGTTCCTCAGTAACTCTAAACACTGTCTCCCTACCCATCTCTGTTCCCTCTAAGTGGTAGGCACCCCTTCCACAGCAAATAAACACCATGCCCTTCAAAGATTTTTAAAATGACCCAACACATTCAGATGTTTTCGTCTACTTACCTACACTACAACCCTGTTGACCATGGATTAGCTCCTGGTGAGCTTAATTTTGTGGCACTTGATCTACTATGGGTTTCTGGGCTTTCTGATCAAAAAGACAGGAAATTGGTACCCCGCACCTCCCACCTCCAAGTACTAATATCACAAACAAAAAATACATATTTTTCTTACTCTAATTTCCACATGGGTTCCATGCATGACATGTAACAGTAGCACTATTATTGAATTCTTACTTGGAGGTAGCCAGTATGCCAAACATTTTACATTTCCTACCTGGTTGAGTCCTTACAACAGTTCTGCGGGTTAGTCACGTGTCCTGAGTTTCGAACCGAGGAGGCAGGCTGGGACCTGTGGCTGGCTTCCCGAGCAACAGAACTGGCACCTGAGCCCTGGCTCATCTAATTCCAAGGCTTGTACTTTTAATGATTTCCTTGTATGCCTCTTACACTTAAGAAGATAAAGCAAATACATGTAAAGTATCAACTGTAAATATAAGGCTATTAAAATGTATACTTTATTAATTTATGGAAAGTGCAGTATTGTGATTGCTATATTATAAAGTACATTATGCATAGAAGAATATGCTAATTTCTGGACACTCAAATATAGTCAAGGGTAGGTTGAGATTGTATCAGTTGTATTAGAGTGTATTAATATGACTTTCTAAAGTAGTTCGTAGGAGTTCAAGGAAGAGAATTGATCAGATAGAGTTCTCTGAAAAGGTTGGGAGGTTGCAGATGAAGAAAGGGAGAGAGTCTTGGGTGATTTCTAAAATCCTTTCAGTTTATTTTGCCCTTCTGTGTGGATATTTCAGGGTTAGTACTAGTGCTTTTTCCATTATGCCAGCTGCTTAAATCCCAATTTTATTTAATACTTAAAATCCTATATTTTCTCATAAAATCTTTTCACTTTTTTGAAAAATAATCTATACATTTTACAGAAAATGTAATTGTGGAGCATGTTACACATATGGAAAAATAGACCTTATCACTCAGTAAATTATGACAAAATACCTGCGTTGGTAAGCAACAACCAAGTTCAGGAAGTACAGCAGTGCTAGATCTCCAGAAATCACCCACTTACCAACTAACTTTTCTCCCCCAAATACCTTACTGTGCATCCATCATGTCTGGTTGTTTTCACTCAACATTATGCTTATAAAAGTTACCCATGTTGTTGTTTTTAGCTGTAGTAGGTTGCTGTAAATTTGCCTATTCTATTTTTGGTGACATTAAGATTGGCTCCAGTTTGGGACTCTTAGTAATTGCGCTGCTGTGGACATTCTCATACATACTCCTTGCATTGGTATATATGTTTCTGCTAGATAAACCTAGGGATGTAACTGTGGGGTCACAGGCTAGACACAAATTCAACTCAAGTAATTAATGCCATGAAAGCTTTCCCAAGCGGTTGCTCCAGTTTTCCACTCCCAGCTAGCGTAAAGGACATTTCTTCTTTCACATTCTTGGTATTTTCAGGCTTCATCAGTTTAGCCATTTTACAGCCCAAAATGACACTCATTGTGGTTGTCATTGGCATATTTGTGATGATTGATGATACTGAGACTTTTCAACAAACTAATTAGCCATTTGAATATGCTCTTTTGTGATGGACCTGCTTAAATTTCTTGAGTATTTTTCAATTAGGTTGTTTTTTATTTTATTTTTAATTTATTTGGAAGCTTTTGTTGCATATGATAAGTATGAGGCCTTCAGCAGTTACACATGTTGCAGGTATCTTTCCCTGTGCCTTGTCTTTTTACACTTACAGTAGTGTCTTTCAATAAAAGAAATTCTTAAATGTAACAATCTATTTATCTATTTTCAGTCAATATCTTTTGTGTGCTGTTTATAAATTAAAAGAAAACCTTACCTTAAGGTCACGAACATATGTTTTCTAAGTTAGGTTCTGGAAAGTTTATTGTTTTATTTTCACATTTCCAATTAAGATATCTGAAATTAATTTATACATGTATGATATATATAAGGGATATATATATATATATATATATATATATATGTACATTTTAGGGGTTAACTTTTTAAAAAGTTTTAGACATAAATTTTATTATCTAAGATCAGCAGATAAAAACGTAATAAAGGGGTGGAAGTAAGGTTTATTAATTTAGGAGAAAGGTGGGTATTTCTAGACTAGTTTAAATTTAGACATTAACCAGATGTGACTATTTTTTAACACTAAAAATAAAACTCTTTGCCACAGAAGCAAAACAGTGTGTTAAAACTGGTTCCCAGAATTGTCCATATAACTATTTTTTTTGTAGTGGAATCAAACTCATGACCTCATGTTTGCCTGGCAGGTGCTGTGCCACTGAGCTACATCTCAGGCTCTCATATTACTTTTTAAACACATTGTAAATTTGTGTATATGTACTTGGGACTTCTATTACACTGAACTATATTCTGGCCCATTCATTCATTCACTTATTTATGCAGTGGAGATTGAACCCAAGATCTTTGCATTGAGCTATATCCTGGGCCTTTTTGATTTTAATTTTAATTTTGAAACAAGAGTTTGCTAAGTTGGGCCTGGGATTTAGCTCAGTGGCACAGCACCTGCCTGGCAAGCGTAAGGTCCTGAGTTCAATTCCCAGTACCCCTCCCAAACAAAGATCTTGCAGTTTCCCAGGCTGGGTTCAAACATGAGATACTCCTGCCTCAGCCTCCCAATCTGCTGGGATTACAGGCATGTGCCACCACATCCAGGTTTTACTATTTCTTTAAATGTCAAGTTTTCTTTTTTAACTCCATTCACAATAGTTGGCTTATGTTAGAATTTAATTTGTATGTTACACATGCTAAATTGATGGTCAAAGCAATTTATTCTAAGCTGTAATGGCTACCATCTTCTGTTTAAAAAGTGCAAGTATCATTTCATTAGGTTGTCTTTCTCCAAGACTTACTGCAAAGGAGTAGAGGTTGGGCTCAGGGCTAGAGTACGTGTGAGAGCTGAGCGTAGGAAAAAATATCCCAGCATGGGAAAGAAAAAAGGAAGAAAAAGATATTTTGCGAGAAAAGTTATGAATTAAACATCCATGAATTCTTCCCTTGTGTTATACCGTAACAGTCTGTCTTCTTCCCCGTAGGGTCCATTCACTGCCTGAGCCTCAGTTTCTTGTTCTCGGCGGATGCAGCGGACTGCAGCTCACAAAGCAGCAGCCGGCTCCAGCGTCTCCACGTCTTAATCAGCAGCTGTAGCTGAGGCAGGTCACTCTTCCATCGTCACATCTGGACTAGTATTTGTACTAATTAGGTTTAGAGGTACATTTAGATAGGTGTGAGGGTCACATGCGTCATAGGGAATTTGTATTTGTACGTGATACGGTTTCTTTTTTCCCCATTCCGCTTCCCTCCCTTCAACTGCTTTGCCCCTCCGTATTTACAAAAGCTTTGTTCACATTTTCCCCCTTCTTTTCTCTTTTTTCTTTTCCCTCCCTTTCCCCTCTTCCTCCACAGTTCTCCCTCCCACTGGAGCATTTCCTTCTATTTCCCAATATCTACTATACATTTTGATCCTTATTTACACTTTCAGTTTTTTATGCCAGAGAAGCAATTTGATATTTACACTTGTGTTCAGTTTATTTCATTTAAGAGTATGGTTTCAAGGTGCATCCATTTACCTAGAAATGTCTCAAATTTATTCTTCTTCATGGCTGAGTAGTACTCCATTGTGTGTGTGTATATATGTATATATAGATATAGCTATAGATATAAAACCCACATCTTCTTAATCCATGCATTAGTTTGATGAGCATTTGGGCTGTTTCCAAGATTTAGCTATTACAAATTGTGCTGCTTTAAACATGGGTGTGTATATATCAATGTAGTGTGTGTTGTTTTTAAAGACACTTCTCCAATGAAGAAGTAGAAACAGCAAATAAAAACATGAAAAAATATTTAACATCACTAGTCACTTGACAGATGCAAGTTAAAAGATCACTGAGATTCTCACCACAGAAAGAAGGGCTATCATCAAGAAATCAAGCAACAACAAATGCTGGAGGGGCTGTGGGGCAAAAGGAAGCCTTTTCTACTGTTGGTGGGAGTGTACACTGGTGCAACCACTGTGGAAATCAGTGTAGAGATTCATCAAAAAATTAGGACTAGAGGTTCCATTCCACCCACCTATTCCCCTTCTTGGTATTGTCCTAAAAGAATTAGGGACCTTTTGACTAGTCTTAGCTTCCGAAAGAGGTCTTCCTTTGCCTTCACCTGCTTCACAAATTTTGCTTTTACTTCCTTAAAAATCCTTATTGAAGATTTTCATTTATGAAATCATTTTGGAGAGCACTGTATGACTCAGCGTCAAGTGACTTTGATTCACACGTACTGATATTCTTGAGAGTATTTTTCAAGTATATGTGTTCTTCAGATTCACTATGTGTTTGAAACTTTATTGAAACACCAAAGAGTTTTCTTCTGTTGAAGATGCTGGTTTCTCTGCTGAGACCTGATCGTTGTTTCATTCTCTAGTTTAACACGTTTTACCACACTGCAACAGGAATTCAGTGAGGAGCTTGTTTCCCTTAATCTTTCTCTAAGTGTTACACTCCTCGTCCTTTCTGTGAACTATTTCTATGGGGAAATCACAAAAGCCAGTGTTGTGCTGGTGAATCACAGCTGAATCTGAGTATCATGCCATCTTGCAAATGAGATCTTGCTTTACTTTCCTCTACAGACTCCCCGAGAGCAGCGCTCAGACATCTCCTGAGCACCAGAGCCTCCCCGAGAATGCTTAGGAAGCCCTGGTAGGGTTCGTGTTTAATTTTTCCATTTTGAGTTCCAGTTGACTGAGCACTGTTTATTTTTAGGATATTCATTTGCTATAGCTTTTCAGTTTTATTTTTGCCACCTCCTTCTGATAGAGGAAGAGAAATCCTGGCTCTGTAATGTAAGTACATTTCTTTAAAGCCGATTAATTCAGAAAGTATCTTCCCTGGAATACAAAGAGGCTGTGGAGGACGTTACTCTTGTTACGCCTTGAATGGAAACAGATGGTTTCAACTGTAACACTCTTTCAATTTGAGGAGGAAACGAACCTGTGGTGAAAGAGATATTCTTAGCATGCCAGCTTCTTCCTTCCTTCCTTCCTCCCTCCCTCCCTCCCTTCCTTCCTCCCCCTTCCTTCCTTCCTTCCTTCCTTCCTTCCTTCCTTCCTTCCTTCCTTCCTTCCTTCCTTCCTTCTCTCTCTTTCTCTTTCTCTCTTTCTTTAAGAATAGGAAGAATTTATTGAGAGTAAGAAAAGCTCAGAAGGTGGGTTGCCCCTGGTATGCCAATCTTTTTGCTCAGAAAGATAAACATCCCAGAACATAGAAATACAAATCAGTTTCCCTGAACTCAAATTATATACCAGGACCCACATCCTGTTGGTAGGAATTTGGGTTTCTCATCACTGAGTTGTAACAGTCTTTTTTGTATGCTCCATACAAATCCTTTATCAGATATATGACTTACAAATATTTTTTTCAGTTCATACCTTTTCACTTCATTTTTACAATGATGTTCATAAGAGCAAAAGATTTTAATGTTGATAAGGTTCAATTTTTAAATTTTTGTTTCTCAGAAGTAGCATGTTGGTGTCCTACCTTTTGCTGAGGGACTCTCAAAGACTTGAGTCTGCATTCTCTGAATTCACTATGTGGGTTGGTTTACCTGCCTGCCATTAGGCAGGAGAGAGGCCTGTAAAGATGGAAAATGAGTTTATTCATAATTTGACCAAACTGAGCGGGTTGCTGGCCCACCTCCACTCCGGCTTACAGAACGGGAGAACAAAGGCCAGGCGGTGTGGACACGTGGGTTTGACCAGGCTTTTGCCCACCAGATAGTACATTTTCATTAGCATCAGGCCTAGGATTTACGATTTCCTCTCTCAGCATGAGGAAGCTGGAAAAATTATCTTTAAAAAAAAATCCAAAATTTTAAAGATCCATTTGACCTCTTCATTATACATGTAAGAAATCTTTGTGTAGCCCAAGGCTGAAAATGTTCTTTTTTCTCAAGCATGATACCATTCTAACTTTTTAAATTATATCTATAAAACATGGTAAGCTAAATTATGCATATGTAGGAAAAAAGTAGAGATTAACTTTTTGTCTTCTTGTTTCTCTACCATCATTAGAAGACTTTCACTCTATGTTCATTTGCTTTAGCTGTTTTCTTGAAAAGTCTGTTGAAGACATAGGTAGGGAATAGTTTCGGGGTTTTTATTCTTCTCATTGGTCTGGTTTTGCACCAGTATCACACTTTTTTCAAAAGAGAATTTTGGAAATCTGAGCAACTCCTTTGAAGATAACAATATGCAATATAATAACCACTGTTAATTACCTATCATCTTGTTTTGAACTTTTGTATCATTTTTATTGTTGTTTTCCATTCTCTTTAAAGTAAAAATTTTGAAAAGGAGAATTTTCAGGTTTTACTTCTATGCTTTGTATACAGAAGACTTGCAAAGACTCTGCAGAGTTTCTGTGTATTCCTCAGAACACACTCTGCAGAGTTTCTGTATATTCCTCAGAACCCCAGTAAAATATCACGGTAAATTTCTAAAATTAAGAACTTTTATCGGCACATTAATGTTGAGTAGATAGACTTAGATTTATTTATTTAGATTTCTCTAGTTTTTCCATTTCTTCTCCAAGATCCAATTCAGAAGACTACATCAAGTCTGGTCACCGCGCTTTCCCAGTCTTCTCTGCTCTGGGATAGTTTCTGCCTTGTACTTTCTTTTCTTTTCCTTTTTTAAAAAAGGACCTTGACAGTTTTAAGGAGTATTAGCCAGGTATTCTGTAGAAGATTCCACCAGTATTGATTTTAAAAAAAATGTTTGTCTCACCATTAGCCTTGGGTTGTAGGACTTTGTTTTTTCTTTTGAAAAGATGTCATAGAGGTGAAGTACTCTTTGTATCATAGCATATCAATCATGAATATGTAATGCGCACATGATGTCGTTAATGTTTCACCACTGATAAGAAAGTACTTGCCAAGTAAATTAAGCTCCATTTCTGGGACACTATCTTTGTATATTATTGGGAAATATTCTGCAAAGGTTTTCCCCATTTCCCCACTTACTTACTGACATATTCAATCAGTTACTTATACTAATATGAGCGTAAACATATTTATTTTATATTTTGGGTTATCACTCAGTGCTACTTATGTATTTATTAATTGCTTAATTTTGTCCTGAGTTTGTCACTGGGAACCCTTTCAGTTAACAACAAAGATTTAGCAACTTTGGAAGAGAACAAAACTTCATTTTTTCCCAGAAATGAGGATTTTAAAAAACTGTCATGGCTGTATAATTAATGGTGAAATACTGAAAGTCTCTTTCAGTTCAAGAGCAAAACAAGTATATCTCTTGTCATTCTTTCTGAACTCAATATAATGCTCTATGTCTTGGCCATTATGATAAGGCAAAATAAACAAATAAATAAAGTTATAAAAATTAGAAATGATAGAACTGTTATTCATAGACACTGATTTTATGCATACACAGTAGAAAAATATCTTATAAAATATTAATATGAATATTTACAAGGTTTCTAGACCTGAATTCAATACTGAAAAATCAATGCCACATTTATATACCAACAATAAGTAGAAAATGAAATAAAAGTGTCATTTATAATAGCATGAAAGACACCTTGGCCATGCAAGACCATTATGGGAAAATATGTGAAATTCCATTACTGAATGACCCTGAAGAAAACCTTTTTAAATGGAGAGACATGGGTTGTGGTTATGGATTGAGGATTCACTGTCTCTCAAAATTATGGCATAAATTCAATACAATTCCAATAGAAATTGTAACAACTTGTGAAATTTGAAAAAGCAATTATAAAATCTGAATGGAATTGGAAACATCCAAAACAAATCAAATGTTTGAAGAAGTTTAGACATTTTTTGTTACACATAAGAAGATCTATATAAGGACAGTAAGACAATGTGACAGATAAAACAGTGAATCAAGGAAGGGGTGTAAAAATAAAAATATTTTAAAAAATTAAGAAAAAGGAAGGGGTGTAAAAAGAATTAAGATGCCTATGTACCTGGACTAACTCTTCATGATGAATGTCCTGCAAACATATGCTAATAAAAATAAACCATTAAAAAAGAGTGAGACAGTGGATGGAATTCCTCACTTACAGACATTTGATAAATGATGCAGGGAAGATTTCAGATTAGTGGGGGAAAGGGTGGGATTTGCAATGAATAGTCTGGTAATTACCTTATTTCACACTGCACGCGAGAATACTGTCATGTGTCTTAAAGAGCCACTATAAACTGAATTATGTTCCCCTATTCTTATTCTTAATCTCTGTGACCTCAGAATGTGAATTAGTTAGAAATAAGGTCATTGCAAATATAATTAATTCAGGATAAAATGCTATTGGAGTAGGGTGGGCCCCAAATCCAGTATGACTGCACCCTTATAAAAAGGACATATTTGCATAAAGGTGTGTGCACAGGGAGAATGTCTTGTGAACATAAAGGGGGAGATTGGGGTGATGTGCCTTTCAGCTAAGGAACACCAAGGAGTGCTGGCAAAACACCTGAAACTAGGAGAGAGACTTGGAGAGGATTGTTCTTCACAGGCCTCGGAGGGAACCAGTCCTGGGGACAGCTTCGTTTTGCACTTCTCACCTCCAGAACTGTGGGGATCAATTTCAGGTATGTGAGCCACCCAACTTGTGATACATTTTTATAGCAGACCAAGGTAACCTGCTCAGGAACTAAACGTGAAAGCAAAACTAGCAAGAGTTTAAAAGGCCATGTAAGAGAATGCTTGACTCTTGGAAAATGCTCTTCTTAGATATAAAGGCTAGCCAGAAATAAGAAAATGGGTGAGTTTGACTATTCAAATTAACCCGCTAATCAAAATGTACTGAGTGAGAGTTAAGAGACAAACCACAAACTGGAAGAATACATGTGTATGTATCTTAATATGATGAATATTATGCAGTGTATTATTATATATACTTATATTCTGGGCATATAATTATATATATTTATTCTGAGTATTAGGCAACTTTACCTCAACTTCAAAGAATTGCGTTGCTGGTTTGGTCATTTCTTTACCATTCTGAGGTTGAGAGCTACTACAGAACACAGAAACAGGACTCCTCAAAACAGAGACAACGGCTTTTGGAAGGCTTTGTAAACAGCCACAGAAGTTACTCCGTCAGTATCATAAAGAATGGTGGTAATAAAGAAGATGAAAATCTTAGCAAGTGTTGAATGACCTTGGCATTCATGAGCACCAAAAAAAATTCTTGATGTAACAACCGTTGATAATAATTCAGTTGGTGACTATATCCAGGCATGCTAATTAGGCAGAGTATGTGAAAAGAAACTAAAGCTCTTGCTTTTTTTGTTTGGAGAAACAAAAATATGACATTAATAATGTCGTTTGGTCCCAGCACATAAGTAGTCTAGCTTCTCCTCAGATGCCTGTAATTCTCCCATCTTAGTAATTTTATCAATTCTGACTAGAAGTGTTTTAAAAACACTGGTTTGGCAGATAGGCCCTTGGAGAGCTTTTTATTTCAACATGGTCTAGAATAGCCAAGATGATCACATCAAGAGATCAAAGCTTGCTATAAGGTTACAGATTAGTAAATTAGATTTCATTAGAATTAACAGCTAGTGTTTATCAAAAGATACTATTAAGGAGTGGAAAAGTACAGACCAAGAGAAGATATTTATAATATGTACATCAAAATAATGCAGAAAATATAACCCCCACAAAGCACGGAGAAAAAGATAAGAGAACCCAATGTAAAAATAAGCAAAAGTTTGAACAAAGGAAGGTATCAAGTTAGAAAACAGGCCTTTTCACATCATTAGTCACCAAGGAAATGAAAACTAAACCACAGTGAGATACTAGTGCACTTCTGTTTTGATGGTTAAACAATATGAAGTGTTAGTGACGTGCTGGAGCAACTGGAACTCTCACACATTGCTGGTAGAAGTGTTGCGTTGGTGCAGCTACTTTGGAAAAGAGTTTTCCAGCACAAGGGTGATGGACCAGGGACCTGTGCTGCTGCTCACTGACCTGTGTGCTGCTCAATATTTCGCTGTCACTGTGCGGGCATTTTTATTAAAATTTGTTTAAATTGTTAAAAATTTCTGTAGATTTGTTCTTTGAGAGTGAAGTCTTTAGAGACTAGGGAGCATAGACGTGGGCAAAGAAGGGATGTGGAGTTTGTGTATCTGCTACTCTTCGTGCTTCCTCAGTCATGCATTGCCTTTCCATGTCCCAGGAGCATAGAATTTCAGTGGAACCACAGCGACTGGAAGCTCAAGGAGCCTCAAAGGAATACATGATAAACGGCCAACTCTGAAAGCCAGTGAGAGGCTTTGTATCCATGCAAACCAGAATTTGCTTTGAGAGCAGAAGATAAGGCCATTTTAAGGAGCACAAACACAAACACACACACAGTCACCCAGGTCACTTGTTTCCTTTTAGTCTCTCTTTATCACTAATAAACTGAAGGTAGGAAGTGTTAGCTTAAAGCACATGTAACAAGAAGTAAAATCCTTTAACTTAGTTTTCTTCAACATTTCTAAGAATGAAATGCATATGCATACACAAGCTATAAAGTATGAATCACGTAAATCAGTAATTTGCAAACAGGTTAAATGTTCTTACATTGCTATTTCACCATATAAAAATGAACAGCAAAATACAAACTAATGTTTGCACATTTTTTAAACTTAGAATGACATTAAATAGCAGATAAATGCTATGATAGGTTGAGAGAGAAAGAAAGAGAGTAAAAGGAAAATCTTCTAGTGACCGTTCCCCCTACTTTTTGAATAAGTGACCTTGGATTTTTCTTTTATACTGAGCCCTGCAAATTATGTATGTAGTCCAATTTATGAATCAGTAATTTGAATCCTAGACATACGCTCTACAAACAATGCTTATTTTCATCAAAAGATGTATAAAATGTTAATAAAACTTTATTCATAAAAACCCCAATAGGAAATAATCCAAAAGTTAGTGAACATTGGTGACTGTGGTGATATGTCAACTGGACTTGGGTAAAAACCACCTAGCAGGTTAGCACATTCTAGATGTGTCTGTGGATGATTGATACAAAAGCCAGCAAACTGAGAGAGGAAAACCCACCCTAGATTTGGGAGGCTTCAGCCAATAGGCTTATAGCTTAGACAGAATAAAAAGGGAAGGAGAAGGAAGGTTTCCTCTTTCTTCAGAGGGTTTCCAGTCTTAATCATTGCTTTTGGAAGTTCTTTTAGGTTTCCAGCACATACTTTTCAGCCTTTCACTGTAAACTATGGAGTTTTCTGATACAGACTTGCACTGGTGACTCTACAGAAAACTTCCAAGGCTTTGACTGTCAACTGCTATTGGATTCTGTTGTTCTACAGAGTACAGATGGCCATTTTGGATTCTTCTGTCCCTGGTCCAAAAAATGGCCACTGGAACTCTACCAATTCTGGTCCTGTAAGACTACTTCATAAATCCTTTGTTCAATCATATGTATAATTTATATTTAATCTGTTCCTTTAGAGAAACCTGACTAATATAACAGGATAAACTATAGTATATTCACATCATGGATGGAAAACTAGACAGTAATGAAAATAAGTAAATTATTGCTCCATGTGGCAACATGAAATAATTTCACAGAAAAGATGTTAAGCAAATAAAGTAGATATAAAAAGAATATAAATGGTATGACTGCATTTATAAGAAATCTATAAGACTAGAAGAAATAAATCAGACATTGGCTAAATGTCACATGGTTTCTCTTATATGAGAAACCTAAAGTAAAAATAAAGAGAAAAATAAAAAAAATAGGTAATGGGAAACAGAGACAGATTTTTGCAAATAGGAAAGGGCCCAAGAGGTGGAGGGAGGGAAGAGATTGGGGGAGTGAGGAAGAGGATGTAATAAGAATTAAGGTGTGTTATAGACATGTAATAATTTTCTATAATTAATGTAATCATGTACTGCAAGTAAGTACAGGCTAAATAAATATATAGTGACAGAGGTCAGAATAGTGATTACTTTTGTGGGGAAAAGGGAAGGGGAGATGAAAAAAGACTTCTGATAACTGGAATTTTTTGGTATTTTGATCTGGGACGATGGCTAAAATTAAACAAGCTTAAGATAAGTATACATTGCTGTGTATAAGTTACATATCAGTAAGAAGGAAAGAAAATGTAGGTATATATCCCTTTTTCTATTATCAAACACCACGATGAATATGAAACTTTTATGTGTGTGTGTGTATTTGTTTGTGTACATTACTGTCTGTCTTCCCCAAGAGGAATATAATCTCCAAGAAAGAAAGAATCCCTTCCATTCATTGCTTGGTGTCGTGTAGGTGCACAGTACTGTATACATTTGTTGACTGAATGACAAACGTTCATTTGAAAACTAGGGGGAAATTTTTTGAATTTTGTATTTTCTCAGTTGCTGAACAAATCTTGTGACGCAATTTAGAATATGACAACTCTAGAGAGGAGTGCTTGTTCTGAAAGTAAACACCCTGGCAGAAAATATGGAGAGACAAATGTTTTCCGTAGAACCTAGTCTGAGATCAGAATCTTCTGGAAGTCAGTATCAATATCCCCAACCACGGGCACGCGCCAGTCTCAGCAATCGGCACCACAGACATGCAACCAGCCAGCCGCTAGATGTCACTCTTTCCTTATGTCCTGATTCTGGTGCCCTACAAGGTCTCTGAGCATGAATATGTAACGTCCTGATTTACAGCTGTGACACAGGGCATGGACTCACCTGTGCAGGCCTCCTCAATATGGATCGCTTACTGTTCCTACATAAAATTGATTTTCGGTTCTGCGCAGCACAGAAAGGTGTAGAGTACTCTCAAGTGGTGCTCTTGGCTTTAGTTTAAAGTGGTTCAGAGCGACCACAGCTATCAGAGCATTTGTCAGTCAAGAAGTGGCAGACTCAACCAAACCCACTGGAAAAAAGAAGGCCTGTTTAATAAATGGTGCTGGAAAAGCTGGCTTGCCTCTTGCCGAAAACTGAAAATAGACCCCAGTCTATCACCATGCACCAAACTCAGGTCAAAATGGATCATAGACCTCAACATTAAAACAGAAACTCTAAACCTATTGGAAGAGAAAGTAGGTAAAAATCTTGAAGA
>PVLD010007848.1:0-88315 GCA_004027595.1 Dinomys branickii | reverse complement strand
GGCATAGAGCTGGGTGTGGTGGGATGTGTACTGGCTGCTCTGGCTCCACCTTGCCTCCAGGTGCTGATTAGGAAGGTTGCTGCAGGGTGGGGACTCTGCTTCAGTGGCTGTTGCAACCTCTCATCCTCACACTGGATTTGACAACAGTTCCCAACCACCATTGCCTCTTTTCCTGGCTGCGCCCTCTCCTCTCCAGTTCTGGACCAGCTCTAGGAACTCCGCTATCCCCTGGCCAAGTCGGGAGGCTTCCATGAGCGTGGGTCTCCGAAGCTGAAGCTGCGATTGCTGGAACGAGGGCTTGGGCCAAGAGTGTGTTTGAAGCAGTGGCTTCCTTTCTCCGTCTCTTCTCCCTCCGACTGTGCCGCAGCTGCCCTCCGATCCTTTCCTCCAGGAGAGGTTTTGCTTGGTCTTTCCTAGGGCTTCAGTTTCCATTTCAGATCCTTCTTGGGTTCAGGGTACACACCTCTCTCCTTTCTGTCTTCATATTGCTATATTTCATTGTCTGGGTGGTAATCCTCTGGGAGGTTCTCTCTCTGCTGCCTACCCGGTCACCATCTTCCCGGAAGTCCTTTCTGTTTCTTTAATTTGTTTGTTTTTTGTTTATTGAGACAGGGTCTCACTGTGCAGTTCAGTCTAGTCTTGAACTCACTATGGAGCCCAGGCTGGCCTCAAACTTGTGGCAATGCTCCTGCCTCAGCCTCCCACATATGCCACCATACCCAGCCTTAGCTGCGTTCTTGCAAATCTACATCTTTGTCTTTGCACCAGGTTCTCCCTGTTCCCTTGGGCACGGCTGCTGCTTTGGAGGGCACCTGTGCAGTGCAGATCCCATGGGGCATCTCCACGGCTTGGTGGTTCCTTGGTAGTGACTGGTGAGCCCAAGCTGCCCCACAGGATGCAGCCCACACCGGCCACCATCCTCCCCACCCCTGCATGATTCTGTCCAAAGGGTTTAGGATGAGTGCGTTGCAGACACTGGCTGGAGCCTGGGCCGGAAGCTGCAGGCTTCAGCAGAAGACTGAAAAGTCCCTGGCCACATCATGGACTTCACCACGCAGCAGGTCAGGGCGCTGCTTTCCTCAGAGACGCTGGACCTTGTCCCCAACCCCACTGGTCGGGGGTCATGAGACAGAGGATTGAGGCCACCCTGTGCCTCAGGGCAGGAAGGACCTGGACTCGAGGGTAGTGTATGGCAGAGCTGCGGCACCTGGAGGCTGGCTTGGTCTTCATGGGCGCTCTGCTGTCCACACAGACCTGGGGGTGGCCAGCAGGGGCCTGCAGTGAGACAGAGACCAGGACATCTGCCATTACACACCCAAGCAGAAGGGCCTAGGGGCCCCCAAGAGATAAGCACGCAGATGTGAGGGACCCTGTGACCTTACAGCCCCATTGCTAAGTAACCTGTGGAAGGGTGCTGGTGTCCTGGGCCCCAGGCAGGCTGGGGTGGAGCCCTAGGATTATTTGAGACAGGGTCTTAAATTGCTTATGCTGGCCTCAAATTGAAATCCTCCTGCCTCGGCCTCTTGAGTAGCTGGGATTACAGGTATGTGCACCACTACACCCATCTAGGCTGAACTTATTCTAAAGTTGCAGTCATCCTGCAGCACATTTCCCTGGCCTGTTTATTTGGCATTCTCTTGAATTCTGACACAGGTGGCACCACCGTTCCTCTTCTGCAGCTAAAGAAATCCAACTGTGGCCAATTCAAAGATGGGCTGGTGACAGGACGACTCCCAGTGAGGCCTCCTCTCTCTCTGAGACAGGGTCTCACTATGTAGTTCACGCTGGGCTTGAGCTGCCAGCAACCCTCCTGACTCAGCCTTCTACCTCCTGGGATTACAGTGTGCACCACCAGACCCAGGAGCGTGGCCTCTTGCTGAGCTGCCCAGGATGGGCAGCGGAGCTATTCCCCCAGGACATCTTGCATCCAGAGGTGGGCAGGCCTGGAAATTTGTGTTCCACCCAGCGTTGCCAGGGAGCTAAACTTAGCCCTGCAGCAGAGCCAGGAGTGGGCTCTGAGTATAGATAGGAACGAGGGGCTATTTTCAGGCCACTGGAGAACCCCAGAATATTCCGGCCCGCAGTGATATTTATAGAGCCCTGGGCTCCAAGAAGGGACAGTAACAACCTTAGCCCCTCCTTGGCGTCCAGGAGTGGCTTCTTCCAGCGGGCATGGGGTGCAGGACCCAGGCCCAGGAGGTGTACTGCCCACACACACCTATTCGGGGAGGCAGGCTCTGGACTCAGCTCCTCCTTCTCTAGGTTCACTGGCTGGGCACCCCACCCACCATCCCGCTGCCCGATTCCTAGGCCTCTGCTCCTCTGCCACCCTGACCTAACTGTTGACCAAAACCCCTGCTTCTAGCTGATGCTTAGATCCTGGGACACCTAGGCCACCCCTCCCTATCTTGGCTCGGGGACATGTCCAACTGTGTGCCTGGAAGTTTGCTCAGAAGACCCGGGATTACAGGGCCACAGGCACACCTGGGCCTCCAGCATGGCTTGGGAAGCTCAGTGAAAACTGTTTCAAAAAGTTTTCAAAGGGCTGGGCTCAGCCTCCAGTACCATAAAAAGGGGGCCTTCTCCAGGGAAGGGGTGGCACTCTTGTGAGCCAAGTGGGGTGCCAAAGGAAGTAGGCAGGGACACTAGACAGCAGCCCCCAGAGGAGAGCCGTGATTGGTGCCTGGTCTGGGGTGCTGGGAAGGCCTTATGGGCCCCATTGAGCGTGCTGCTGCTGTCTTGGGTGGTGATGGCAGCCACATGGCCACAGGCACAGGTGTCGACCTCAGCCCACCCTGCGAGGTGGGAAGTCTCCTCCATTCATTTGAGTCAGGTCCCTGGCAGGTGCCTGTGCTGTCTCCCCTCTGTGCCAACGCACCCTGCACAGCCCTGGCCACCACCAGTCCGGATATAAATATACCTGCATTTTCCATGGGCTGGTCCTGCAGGAAAACATTCAGCTTTATTTTGGGCCTGTGAAATTCCCTTCCTTCATACTGACAGGTGCTGCGGCCCCATTTAGATGCGGGGCCCCAGAAATAGATTCACCCACAACACGGCTTCCTTTAGGCACTGGGTGCTGCTCCAGAGGAACCTGCCCCAGGCCCCTGGGCGTGGCACTGGGGCTCTCAGCCACTGGGGTCCCTCTCTGTGGGGCTGCCTACTATGAAGCCAGCCCCTTTGGGACTCAACCACTGTCCCTGTCTGGCCCAGGTGCACAGCCCCTCTTGCTTTGCCGTGGCAGGAGGTGGAGGGCAGGGCACAAGGGAAGGGAACCTGACCTAGCTGGGAGGGGGCTCCAGCAAGTCCCAGTGGGGACCCAACTGTCCCTGTCACCTCTGCAGATGAATGGAGGGAGCAGGGACTAGAGTGGGCACGGCCCCCCAAAGTCCTGGCCGAAGCCCTAACACGAGCATCTTGGAGGTGACCCTGGGGACAGTGGTTATGGTGAGGTTGTGCCCAGCAGGGTGGGTCCCCAGTCCAGAGTCTGGTGACCTCGAAGAAGCGAGACACAGAGGCAAAGAGACCAGGGATGGCCAGTGCCCCTCCACTCAGAAGGTCAACTTGGGGGATATTTGCCTCAGAATGCTGTCCTGTGGCCTCCACTGTGGATGCACAGCTCCCTCCAGGCCCAGGAGGTAGGGAGCCTGGCCTTCTCAGCACACTGTCAGGTTGGGTTGCAGCGCAGCTCCAAGGTCACCTTGCCCAGGGTACCCTGTAGAAGCAAGACCTGGTTCCCTCCAGGTCATCCCCCAGGCCTTCAGGGCTCAATCCCTCTTTGGGCCTGGCCAGCATCTGGGGGCTAAAACTGCAGGTTGCCAGACGGGGCTAGGATTCCTGCCAGACTTGGCCTGGAGCAGCTGAGGCTTGACCCACGAGGAGAAGGTGTTGTGCATGTGTGTGGTTGTAGCAGACCTTCTGGAATATTCCAGAATGTTTTCTCACACAGGAAGCTGACAGTATAGGGTGAGAGGGGAGCTGCCAGAGGCACCCAGGTCATATTCCCTCATGGGGCTAGAGGTGGAGCTGGTGACAGCAGGACAAGGGTCCCCTCAGCCCCCACCCACTGTCCACTTGTTGAAGGTATCAAGATGCCATGCTCAGGTCTGGTTGTCCCCTCCAGACCAAGGTGAGCCAGTCAGAGCTCGAGGTGCTCCTCTGCCTCTATGCTACCCAGCCCTCACTGCCCTCGTCCCAGCCCCTGCCCTCCACAGCCTGAGCCCTCACAGGCACCATGCTCCCTTCACTCCTCCTGCTGTCCTTGCTGACCCTGCCCAGGAGGGCACCTGGCTGGCCAGTACCAGGCTCCACAACACTGGGAGGGACCCAGGGACCAGGGCCTGCTGCAGGGACTCCGAGGCCTAGAGGACCAGGTGGGACTCCGAGAGCCGGGAAGTCAGGGCTCTTTATTCCCCACAGGACCAGGTGCCCACCCCCTCCTGTCACCCACCCACTCCTGTTTTCCCCACCGGCGCCATCTTGGGGTAAGTGGTATGGTGGGGTGAGCCCATGTGGCAGGAGACAGCCATGCCCTCCCATGTCACAGTGCCACCCACTCATTGCAGTTAGAACTGCTCCTTCAAGTTTTGAGGGGGCTCTGGGCAACCTGTCATGGCAGGAACCATCCAGTGCCACTAAGTCCCCCAAAACGTCTCCCACTCTTAAGAGAGCAGGACCAGAAACTGGGCCAGGTCAGAGATGGAACAGTGGCAGATGTGCCCCTGAGGTGGGGTCCCCAGGGTCTGGCTGGATGCAGGCAGTGGAGGGCTGGCCTCTGTGCTCCAGGACCCCAGGTGACAGGCTGCCTGAGGCCAGTCAGCCCTCAGCTGTCAGGGCAGGGGGCACCCTCAGGGGCCAAGCAGCAGCCAGCCTCCTCGTGCCGTGCCAGGAGGGACATTCGGGAGAAGGTCTTGCCGCAGCCCTTGCATGGGTACTTCTTGGTGCCCGAGTGCGTCTGCTGGTGTGCCCGGAGGTTGGAGCGGTCAGCAAAGGCCCTGCTGCAGTGGGCACAGGCATAGGGCTTCTCACCTGTGGGGAGGAAGGCGGGCCCAGGTGAGCAGCACAGCCAGGGCAGGGCCACAGGGTCATTGGTGGCCTGCTTCTCCCACTGCTGTGAGCACCCATGGTCATGGCTGCTTGAGACATGCAGAATGTCATGCAGGCCAGACCTGGCACATGAGGCCCCCCCTGAGGGCTAAGGCGGCTGCTTGCTCTCAGGCCTCCTTGGAGCCCAGCTGGACCCCAGCTGCTCAGTCCTGTGTGAGATGCTCCAGGAGCCTCCGGCTGCTCCTCCAGGCTGTTGGCTAGCAGGACAGGAGCCACAGGGGCTGGGGCAGGGCCTGCTACTGGGATCCTGGCCCCAGGATGGCTCTGGCCAGCTGGAGGGAAGGGGCCCTGAGAAGCCACCGTCCAGTCTGCAGCACTATAGAGTCCCAAGACACTAGCTGGTGTCCCCATGGGGCCCTGCCAGCTGGGCAGACTGGCTGTGTGTCCCGAAGTCCTGAGACTCTGCCCCTTGCTGTCCCGATGGCACCTTTTCCTTCCTGCCGCCCCAGCCTCAAGACTCTGCAGAGGGGGCACACAATGCCCCCCAAGGGCCTGCACTCCAAACTTTGCCCAGTCTGGGATACCTTCCACACCCTGCTCCTGGGTCTGTGGCTTTGTTTAGAAATGGGGTCTTTGCAAATATAATCAAGATGGGACCGCTGGGAAGCCTTCACCCCGCACAACTGCTGTCGGCAGTGTCACAGCAGAGGGATACATGGGCACAGACACATGCGGGGTGCAGGTCCTGGGAAGACAAGCTGAGAACTGGGGCAGGTGCCAGAGCGGAGGTAGCATGACCTTGCCGACCCCAAGGGCTCAGGCAGGACCTTGGAGGGTGCCCACAGGCTCTGGTGTGGGACTTGGGTGTGTGGGGATCATGGAGACCCTGTCCTCCCTGGGCCCTCGCCCTCCCGTCCCACCTGTGTGGGTCCGGATGTGGCCCTGCAGCAGCCATGGCCTGGAGAAGGCCTTGCCACACACGCCGCACACACAGGGCAGCGTGTGGGTGCGGATGTGCATCTTGAGGGCACCCAGGCTGCCGTACTCCTTGTCACAGTGTTTGCAGGTAAAGATGCGCCCGGCCTGCAGGTGGCACTGCAGCTGCTGGTGCCTGGCCAGCCCGGCGGGCGTGTGGTAGGCCTTGTGGCAGTGCATGCACTCAAAGCTGCCTGGGGCTGGAGGGACCCCCCCAGCCCCAAGCAGTTTGTCTGGAACCCCATATGCGTGGGGGTGCAGGATTGGGGGCCAGTGCGTGGGCAGGAGCAGCAGCGGGGGCAGGCTGAGGTGGTTCAGGCTGTCTCTGAGGGGGGAGCTGGGGGCCTGTCCGGCCCAAGGGCCCCCCAGGCCAATCTCTGGGGTGTCTGGCCTAGGGAACCCCAGAGCTTCCTCGTGATGCGGCAGGAGGGGCAGGGAGACACAGGTGACGGCTGAGGTGCAGTCCCAGGGCCGGGCCAGGTGTCCAGGCCCAGAAGGGGCCTCCTTTTTGTCAGAGCAGGTGCCATTGTCTCCTGGGGGGGCAGGAAGAGAACAGAAAGGTGAGGACAGCCAGGCCCTGCCTGCTTCCAGACCTGCTCACCAGCACCCACATACAGCCATAAAGGGACCCTGAGAAGTGCCAGGGTCCAGACCTGTCTGAGGAGAAACAGAGGCATCATCGCACAGCATGTGATCACTACAACCAGAGTCCAGAGTTAGGGATGTGCACCAGGTGGATAATGAATCCCCAGCTCTGTGGGTTTCTTGTGGTTTTGTTTGTTTGTTTGTTTGTTTGTCTTCTTGAGACAGGGTCTTGCTATGCAGTTCAGGCTGTCCTTTGTAGCCTAGGCTAGTCTTGAATTCACAATGATCCTCCTGCCTCAGCCTCCCAAGTGCTGGGATTACAGAAGTGCATCACCATGCCCAGCTAGCTGCACGTTAAAAATAACAGAAAAGCTGCCCTTGTGCCAGACAGGGTGGTGCACACCTGTAATTGCAGACCTCAGGAGGCTGGGGCAGGAGGATCTCAGTGAATTCCAGGATGGCCTGGATCACCGAGACTGTCTCGAAAAAAAAAAAAAGAAAGAAAGAAAGAAAAGAAAAGAAACAGGAAAAAGGAAAACTAAAACATCTCCTGGGACCCCAGAGCCTAGCAGTGTGAGGCAGTCCTCACAGGGCAGCTCTGTGCCATCCAGGGAGCCGCATCCCAGCCCAGGTTGTGGGCAGCAGGCCAGCCAGCTACATGAGGTCAGAAACCTGGGCAGGAGGCACCAGGGTCAGAGCAGCCATCCACCCCCATGGTCATTAGCCTCCAGTCACCCCGTCGTCACCCCATGGCGTCTCCCTGTGTGTATCATTGTGGGGTCAGCACCTCTGCAGCCACTGGCAGTAGCTTGCAGCTCCAGAACATGTGGGGACATGCTCAGCGGGGTGGGGGCTGGGCTCTGGGCTGCTGGCGCCCCCAACTCCCCAGCACCACCCCACTGCTGCTCCTGGGAGTTGTGACCCCAGCCTTCGAAGGCCATAACTCATGTGCTGGGCACGTAGCAGCAGCGGCCCCAAGTAAAGAGGTCAGTTTACAGGAAAGAAGTCAGTTCTGGACCCCACAGAACCCGAACCTCCAAACAGCCCTTGACCCGCGCAGTCTTTCATGGTACAGGGATAAATCTGTGGTCCTCTTAATCTCCACCCTGAGGCTTTGGGAAGAGACACAGAATGGGTGCAGATACAGTACTATAAGTCAGGTATTTTATGAGGAACTAGTATCTATAATATATAAAGAACGTTTGCCACTCAACAACAAAAAGGCAAATAATGCACTTCACAAAAGGAAAAGAAATGATCATAGCCACCTCTCCACAGAGCATGCCCAAATGGCCAGTGAGCACCAATTAGTCATCAGACCATGGTGAACCCACTTCACACCCTTCTGGGGGTGAGGAGTGAAGGAAAAGTAGGTGCTGGAGACAGTGGGGAGCAACAGGAAAGATTTCCTGTCCGATGTCCCTGATTATAAAATTGGCACATAAGGTTTCTGTCCCTCCAGAAGGAACGGGGTGACAGACAAGACACCGGATCCTGGAGAAACTGCCTCCCCCACTTCTCTGGCGAGGACGCTTCACTCTGATTCCTAGGCCCGGCCCCTCCCTAGCCCGAGGCAGCGGCCAGAGTCATACTCTGTTTGTGGCCCTGAGGCCACCCAAGAGGCCCAGGCAGGAAAGGTGCTCTACACCAGGGTGAGGGTGACAGCAGCTCTACTTTTTCCTTTTCAGCTCTGGGGATGGAACTCGGGGGTAGCCCCTGAACTACATCTCCAGATCTTCTAACATTTTTTAAAATTTTGAGACAATGCTCACAAAGTTGCCCAGGGATGGCTCAAATTTGCAGTCCTCCTGTCTCAGCCTCCTGAGTCACTGGGATTAGAGCGTGTGACCCTGTGCCTTCTCACATTCTCCTGCCTTTGCTCACCCTGCAGTCCTGTTGGGGAAGAAGCCTTCTGAGCAATCTTCTGCTTAGGGACTCCTGGAGCCCTAACCAAAGGTGGGCGGGGCCCAAACCTCAGGACCCCAGGTCCCTCTGGGGTGACACCCTAGCTCTAAGCAGAGCACACTTTGGGCACGGTCACCCAAGGCTGGGGTTGGAGGTGTGGCTCAGCTCACTGGCCAGTGCTTCCCTAGCAGCAGGTTCCATTCGCAGCACCTCAAAGAACAAAACCAAACCACAAAACCCCCCTAAACTATGATCCATGTAAATTCGATTTTACATCATATCTAAATCTGTGTCCACGTATGTAATTGAAATAAACTGTGAACACTCAGTCCAATAGTTTCTGGTCTGTTTTATTTTATGTAAGTGGGGACAGTAACTTCCTAAACTGATTTCAGAATGCACCTTTGAGAAACAGGGCTCACCCTGGGCTGAGAACGATGGGGCTCCTGGGAGGACTGGGCAGGACTCTCTGGTAGGGGCCCTGCCCTCCCCAGTGGCTCCAGGCACTGAGAAATGGGGGGACTGGGTCTTCCTCCCAAGGATTGCTCCACCGAGTGGAGGGCTGAGCCAGCTGGGCGCAGAGCCGGGGTGTGGAGCTAGTGGGGCCGGCTCCGCCAGCTAAGCAGTGGGCTCCCCTGGGGCAGAGCCTACCCGCCTGGCCCAGGTCACAGACCGGGCAGAGGCTCGGAAGTGGGGACCCTGCGCTGTCCCGGGTAGGACTGTGGGCCTAGCCTGGCCGTCACAGGATGGCCAGTGGGCTTCCGGGGTAAGGGCAGGTCTTGGGGAGGCCACGAGAGAGGCTCAGCAGAGACTGTGGAAATCCGAGGGTCCCTCTTCTCCTTGTTCCCTGCGCCCACCACCCCCGCCAGGATGCTCTGGAGAGCCTACCCAGCCCCAGTCCCAGCCTCTCACCAGCTCCCGGCCGGTTTCAAGACTTTGGGGGTCCCCTGGGACCCTCTCTGAGTGGGTGACAAGCCAGGGCCAGGCCGGCCGTCTGCACCCTCCTAACTTCCTGCCCAGAGATGCACAGGGGCTGGGGCTGGGGCTGGGGCTGGGGCTGGGGCTGGGGCTGGGGCTGCAGTGGTGGGTGGGCGGGGGCCCCACGAGGTGGCTCCGTCACCTGGCACAGGTGCGCTCTTCCCAGGACCCCCACTGGCCCCAGCCCTTACCTCTGCGCGTCTCCAGCAGCCCGTAGTCGGGGGCCCGGTGTCCGGGCTGCGTCTTCACCAGAAAGGAGCGCGGCATGGTGCGGGCGGCGGGTGCGGCAGACTGGGCGCCGGAGCCCGCCGGCAGGTGCGGGGAGGTCGGCTCATTAGCATAGCGCGCCTCCTCGGCCAACCAGCGGCCAGGGCGGTGGGGCGGGGCCGTGGGGCCACGCCCAGGACAGGTGCGCGGGAGGGGCCGGGATCCCGCACTCGCGGGTAGAAGTGTGTCCAGTGCCTCCAGAGGCTCGCCTGCTTGGGACAAAACACAGGAGTCTGGATCCCCTGTAGTTACAGAAGTGTTGCGGAGGATGATGCTGTGCTCGGCCCCAGGGGCACACTGGTCTGGAAAAGCTTCCCCTCCTCCGCGCCCTTGTAATCCCCAGTCCCTTCTTGCGGTCGGGATCCCTGTCCACGTGGGCGTGTCATGACTTGGGCGGCCTGCGGGGTAGGGTCTGGGTGCGTGGACGCTGCACCCCAGGGCCCCGGGAGCCGCGGGCAGGCCTACATCTTGGGTGATGCTCTTGCCCGGCAGCCTGGTGCTCGCTGGCCTCCTGGGCTGGGATCGGAGGCGGAGGTGAGCTACAGGTGCTGGGACAGTGGGAGGAGGGGTGGCACACAGGTGTGCCCGGTCCTGCGATGGCAGGAAGCCAGTGGCTAGGACGATGTTGTCCCCACTCTGCAGATGCCCACGGGGCAGTGGAAATGGGATCCAACACCCTCTCCTGTGGCCAGTGCAGCCCTTGTGCCACTGTGGTGGGAGGGGACACATAGGTGGCTGCCCGCCAGTGAGAATGTGCAGGCTCCATACTGCCCATGTGGCTCTCAGGACAGTGCCTGGTGCTGCTCATTCACCTGTCCCTTGGCCTCACCAAATTTCTATTTGTGATCTTTAGCACACAGAACACCAAGTGTACCTTTGCCAGCCTTCCTCCGCACTGTCCTCCTTTCACTGGGTAACCCTGCAAATGAATGCCCTACTGCTCAGCCAGCTGCTCTGCTAGGGAGTGCCGAACATGCTGGTGGCACCTGCCACCCCCCCCAGGAGTGCCCTGGGGCCACCAGCCCACCACGTGGGCCCAGGGAGGGAAGTCTAAGCTCCCTGAGACTCCCAAGGGGCCCTCCTGGTGGCCATGGAGCCTCATTCTTCAGCTGTGACGTACAGTGTCCAGCTGGACCCTGCAGGGCATCTGCCCTGTTCCAACATGTGGCCCCAGGCAGGTACGGCAGATGTCTCCATTGCTGGGACTTCTTTTGTCCCATACCAGCTCCTCTGCCCTGGAGGCTAATCCTGCATGCCTAGCCACAGAACCCTTCCCACCAGCCTCAACCACTGGACTCTGCCGGGGCCTTCTTCCCTGGACACCTGAGACCTTGGGATGGTGGCCCCCAGTGGCCAGGCAGCCCATCCTTCCACAGCCTCCAGGGCTCTTCCATTAGACACCCAAAGAAGCCTTTTCAAGCTGGGTCCCCAACCCTGGGCTGCAGGTCAGGTTGGGGGTCAGATTATTAATTTCATTCATCTGATACTTTTTCATCATTTTTTTTGTCCTGGAATTGAACCTATAGCTACTATAGGCAAAGCTCTCTGCTGCTGAGCCACACCCCAGCTCTTTTCATTTTTATTTTGATGAAAGGTCTTGTTAAATTGCCTGGTTGGGTTTTGAACTTGCGATTCTTCTTTCTCAGCCTCCCAAATATCTGGGGTTACAAGTGTACACTACCATGACTGCTATTTCATCCGCTCAATGGGCTCAGACATCCGATCCTGTCTCCACCCCATAGTGCTGGGATTGTGGATGTGCCCCACCACACTGGGTCCTGTGAACTGTTCTGGAGCAGACACGACAGTGTGTGGATGCACACCACATCCGTGTGTATGTGAGCACATACGCATATCCATCCCTGCCGCATGCCTGCCTTTTTACCAGTAGGCTTTCATAATCCAGACCCTGAAAGTCCCCACACCTGTCAGATGCAGCCCCTGAGCTCACTTGTGCAGGACTCCTGTGGTGGCCAGGACCGCAGCCTCGTTCACACAGCTTGCTGAACTGCGCAGAGAGGAATCAGGGCCCCAGACAGCTTGGCCTTTCTGGACCGCCTGCCCTGCTTCCAGCAACACTGGAGCAAGACTGTGCTCCTGTACAAGCCCTAGTGAAGGTTTGAGGGCCCTAGGTAAGCCTGGGAGTTGGCCTGGGCCTCCTCCCTGGAGTCAGAGCTGGCCTGTGGGGGGCAGCACAGAGGGCGGAATGGCTGGACACTCCTGGACTTGGGCGGCCCCACTGCCCAGGCCCCTGACATCCAGTGAGTCTGGTCGCCAGCATGTCCTTGGTCACACTTAGTGACCGGGAAACCCCCGCCCCAGGTGGTGATGGCGTGCACCATTTGCGACCTGCTGGAAGTGAGCATGGGTCCTACCACATAGGTCATGAGAGGGGCCGTGGCCTGTTCACCCAGGGATTGAGGCACAGGAAACAGCCGGAGCGGACCGTTCAGCCACACCTAGAAAGCAACAGCAGGGGCAGGAGGGAGGCAGCACACACACACGTGTGTTTGTACATGCATGGGTCAGAGTGCCAGCTTGTGTGATGTTGGCAGAGCTGGTCTCCGGGATGCGAAGGAGGGAGCTGGAGGGTGCAGGGGCAGCCGGGGCCCACAGACCTAGGCAGTCCCCTCCAGCAGCACTGGGGGCTGGCCTGAGGCCAGAAGGGCAGGGACCTGCCTCCCTTCCGAACAGGAACAGGGCGCCCCAGGGCTGGCCCAGGGCTTCTGCCTAACTGGACTCCAGGAAGCAGGTGGAATAGTTTCTGCAGGGTGGGAGGGGGAGGAAAGATCGGAAGGGCCTCTCTCTCAGACCCTCAGGCCCAGGAAGTGGGCGAGTCATCCTGTCCCATCTGGACCCTCCTCCTGGGTTTTCCTCTAAGTGCACAGCCAGAAGAAGAGCCTGCCCGTCCTTGAGAGTACACAGCACTAAATCCAAAAACAGGGAGGGGGAGGGGGGGCTGTGCATAGGACCCCTGGAAGGGTGAGGTTCCTCCTAGACTGGCCAGGGCAGGTGTGCTGCTGAGCCTGGTGGTGACAGTGTGTGGGCCAGCAGGAGCGGGTGCTCACCCTGAGTCCAGGGGTGTTTAGCTGGCAGATCCCAGCTCGTGTGAATGGAAGCTGCCTGGAAGTTTTTCTCACCCCCCTCAGAGGATGTACTGAGCCTCACTGGCCTTTGTCCCCCTTGTGGCTGGACTAGAGAAGCACCAGACACCAGGTGAGCAAAGGAAGACCTGCCAGGAAATGAGGTGCAAGTGCTCATGCCTGCCTCAACTAAAACGAAGGGTGTGCAGCCGCCACCTGGGGCCTCTGTCACCCTGGACTCCACAGGGCTTGGCAGCCTGGCCCTGGTGGGTGATGCCAGGCAGACTTCCTACAGCGCAGTGCTTGTCCCCAGCTCAGGGTGGGGACCTGGCTTGGCGGCTCCCCGCTGGAGAGGGGTGCTGAGTCTGGGCAGTTCCACACCCCCATGCACACACCTCACCAAGGACAGGGACCACCTAGCTCGTGCCACCGTGCTGATCTGCTGGTGGGCTGAGGGTGCTGTTGTACCCTCCCCGAAACCCTCAGTGACACCTGGGTAGGGCCTGCCCTGTGGCACTGCCCTGTTGTGCTATGGGTTTCTGACTCCAGGTTCTGGCAGCATTCTGTGGATACACAGGGGCTGTCAGCCACCTGGCCCAAGGCTCCCTCACTCTGTCTGGCATCTGCTAGGATCAGGTGGCCGAGGAGCCACCTCCTTGGGGTTTGCTTTGATGTCCCCCAGTGCCTCCCAGACATGGAATCTCTGGGGGCCCCAGGCCAGCGGGAGGATGGCACCAAGGTTGCGCCTTCCACCAGATGTTGCTCATGACCTTGCCAAGGGAGTCTGGGGCTAACTGACCTGACAGCTCCGGAAACAAGGTTGGGGCGTGCGGTGATGGGCTTCCTGCAGATGAGACAGTTGGGATTTAGGAACCAAGAGCTGTGAGGGTTGCTTCTGCTGCTGACCTGTGACCCTGTTGGCCCCTGGATGCTGGGTTTTGCTCCTCCCCCCTTTCCTTTTCTCCTGTACTGGGGATTGAACCTGGGGAACACTGAGCTATGTCCTTTTTAAAGGACAAGCCATTTTAAATTTGAGAAAGGGTCTCACTGAGTCACCAAGTTGCCTAGGCTGGGCTCAAACTTGTGCTTCTCTCCCCCTTACCTTAGGGCCCTGAAGACCATCCAAGGAAGCATGGGCAGCAGGACCCAAAGGAGCCCAGCTGGGCGGTGTAGGAACGACCACTCGGTTGTTTCTGTCAACAGCACAGTTATCAGTGGCTCCACCTGGGGGTATTTCCCTTTTCTGCCCCTCTCGGCCCACCATACCCCCTGCAGCTCCCCCTGAAGCAGCAGGGACAGGACCTGCTGGTCCCTGCCTCCAGCTCCCAGGCCTGTGGCAGTGAGGCTGACGTGGCAGGTGCTGTGACCTTTGCAGGTGAGACAGAGAAACCCAGCAGTGTTTCCCAGAGGGCAGGTGGGCGGGAGGTTGGTGGACAGTGCTGTTGGGGTCAGAACCTGCCAGAGCAGGTCCCAGGCTGCCGCCAGGTCTTCCTGCACACTGCGGGTCAGGACCCGTGATAGCAGCCTGTGTCACCAGTGGCCAGTCGTGGGGCAGGCCTGGGCCTGCACAGCAGCCCCTCGGTTCCCACCCAGTGGCGGGCAGCTGCCCAAAGGTAACAGGCTTGGCCAGTGGCCAGCTCTGCAAGTCCCCAGAACCAGTGGAGCCTCCCAGATGCAGGAACCATGCAAATGGGGTCCAGGAGCAGCTGGAGGGGACCCTGGTGGTCTCCACAAAGGCACCCAGAAATGGTTGGGCTTCGAGAATGCGGCCACAACTGCTACTGTCTGTGGGGCCTGGCTTGCCAGCTCTCTGCTATCCAAATCATGCACCACTTTCCCTGGAACTGTCCAGGACAGAGTGGCTAGGGAGGCAGACTGGTGAGTGGCTGCCACAGCTCCTAGCAGGCGACTGTGGGCTCCAAGTCTCAGTGAGCCACAGGGCAAGGAACCTGCACCCTGAGCCCTGGCCCGGTGCAGACTGAACAAGTGAGGCACAGGAGGCTCAATGCCTGCCTTGGTAGCTCTACGTGGCCCACAGAGGCCCAGAGATGCCAGGTCTAGGGTGGGGGCAGCTGCAGACCTGGACAGGTACGGGGGCAGGGCCACCTTCCCAGCAGTCCTTCCCGGTCAACAGCTGAGGGTGGAGCCCCCCACCCCCCCGCAAAGGCTGCTGCAGGTACTTGGAATCATTTTATTGAAAATTCTTTGAAAGACAGCAATAATTTATGCCGTGAACAGAACAGGAGCACTGACAAGTGTTTTCTGGCCTGACCACCACCAAACAGGCCCCGGTCTGGATTCCCAAGCTCTGCTCTAGGGAGATGGCAGCCACCAAGGTGAGGACCAGGTAGGAGGAAGCCACTGCCATGGCCAGATGCTGGGACCTCTTCCTGGTTGTCACCAAAGAGAAGACACAAGATTGCTTTGAGAGTGGTGATGGTGACTGGGATGCCACCTCCTGGCCCAGGTGAGACCCCAGCTTATCTGGCTCAAGCTGTGTCCAGCCACTCCTGCTCTCTGGTCCCACACAAGGTTTATTTTTGATTTTTTTTCTAAAAAATATAACTTTGTAAATGTTCCATAAAAATACTATTCTTCCTAGTCAAACACAGATATTGCAACATGAAGTGTAACTGCTTTGTCTTTGCTCTAGAAAATGTGAAAAGGTTACCACACGGGATAAGATAGAAAAACGCCAAGGTTTCTAAGTATCATAAAAGCCAGTACCAAATGCACACGGTAGAAGCACAGCCGGGTGCCGGGTTGGGCTGGCAGGGGCGCCGGGCTGCTCCTCCGCTCTCCTGCTGGAGTTCAGCTGGGCACCCCAACCCTCACGCAAGGACAGTGTCATGGCTTGGAAGAGGCAGCCGACTGCTCTGAGTTCCGCTGGCCGGCACCTGCCCCGCAAAGCACCGATGACCCAGGGCTGCAGACCAGGACCAGATGGCCTGCCGGCAGCTGAGGGATAACCCGGTGGCGTCCTGGCCTGCAAGCCTGACACTTGGCCCAAGAGCAGCTCCGCTGGCCCAGGCTTGGGCATGGCTGCTGTGCCTTCAGTTCTCAGAAAGGGACAGGGCCAGGGCAGCCTGGAAGGCAGCTTCTTCATCGATGCTGTAGTCCTGGAACAGAATGGAGATACATTGTACAGCAGCAGCCCTGCCCTTGTCCGAGTTGCCCACATACCTTCTCTTTCGCCTCCACACAGCTGCTCCAGGGTGCCCACCACCCTCGCACCTGGGGGCAGCCAACCCAGCAGTCTAGAGCTGCTGCGGGGCCCAGCTTTGAGTGGGGTGTGGGGACAGAGCTGTCCACCTGCCGCAAAACATAAACAATGGGTCCCAGAGACCTCCAACACCTAGGGATGGGGGAGAAGGGAAGTCCTGGGCCAAACCAGGAAGGAAGGCCAGGGGTAAGGGGCCAAGGCCAGGGGTCTGCACCTTCCTGATCACACAGGTGGGGGCGGGGAGTCCCTCTGGCTTCCAGAATCGCTGGAAGGAAGCTCATGTACTCTGGGGTCTCTGGGATTGTGCCCAGGGGCAGGGCCTCCTCAGGAGCTGACCGATGGGATAGGCCTCATCCCTGGCAGCTGTGGCAGGGATGAGGAACTTCTGTTTCTGGCCTTTCCTGAGCACTTGGGCCATTCAGAGGGGCACCAGCAGGCAGGAGGGGAGAGCACCCACCACAAAGGTGTCGTAGGAGAACTTGTGCCGGTGCAGCAGGTGCTGTAGGAAGTTGGCGCTCTTGTAGCTTGGGTCGCCCCAGGGCATGGCTGAGCAGATGGGGCACACCTAGAAGAGAGGGTCAGTGCACACTGGGCAGGCCATGGACTGCAGGCCTCCCACCTGGGACACAGCCTTGGGACTGGAGGTCACTCCTGTGCTCACGCATTCAGGACCCAGGGACTGAGATGTGCACGGGGCTTCAACCAGGTGCTGCTCAGCACTGGGCACTCCCAGGGTTGGGGGAGGCCTGAGGCAGGTCAACCCATGCAGCTGGGTTTCTGTGGGGACTCACCACGCGGTTGGGGTCACTGCGGTGGCTCTCCACGCAGTGCTTCACCAGTTCCTGCTGGTCCAGGTTTCGGGCGCCACAGTAGGGACAGGCAAAGGTGGACCTGTTGGGGATGTTGCTGGGGGGGAGTGGGGTGAGGCTGGGGGCTGAGGGCACTGCCACTGCCGTCCCACTTCACAAACAGCGGCATGGCCTCAGCCCACCCTGTGCTCCCTCTGCGAGCTTCTGACAGGACGAGCTGCTGGGTGTCAGGAGCATCTTGGTTGGCAGGTGGGAAGGGCGGGGCTCGACCTCACCCTCTGCTTCTGTACAAGGGCTGAGAGCACCGCCATGCCAGGCACCAGTCTTTTCCTTTACAAGAACCACAGCCCAGTGGGGGGAGGGGAGGAGTGCTGCCCCTACCCTAGAGGCACCACCTTGGCTGCCCACCCACCTAGCTAGGGCCTCATCTTGGCTGTCATGCCTCAGGTATCCCTTTCCACATGGCCCAGCTTCCCCAGAGCCATCTGGATGCTCGCATCCCCCCAACTGCTTAGAGACCCACAGGAGGCTGCCCACCTAGGGATGGGCTGGGACGTGGGCACCACAGGGATGAACTTGGGGCAGTTGGCCATCTGCTCCTGGACCTTCAGGCAGGAGGACACGTGCACTCTCATCTTCGCCAGGGTCACCTAAGCGACAGGGCAGGAGGGAGGTGGTCCTGAATGGAGGTCATCTGCAGCAATCACCCACCATAGGGCCACTTCTGCTGCCCGAGAAATCCAAAGGCCCAGAGTAGCAGCCTGTGCCTGGCACCTCTGGAAGGGGCTCTGAGGGCTCAGCTGCATAAGCCCCTAACTTTGCTGCATAGAGTAGCACTCTGGACAGGAGCCAGCACCCCTCTATGAGGCGCCTCAGAGAAAGGCAAACCAGAAGCTGCACTCCTTGAGGAGAACGAACTGCACTTGGTAGGAGGGAAACCCATCTACTGGCAACTGGTAGAGAAACTCTTGACGAACATCTCCCCTGGTATAAACACATGGCCTGCGCAAACTACCCAACCTGCATGTCTAGAGTAAAAGGCCCCAGCAGCAGCAGTGCCCAAGGTCGGTGTCAGGATCCTACAGGCACAGGGTGAGGGGCAGGGCCACTCCATCTGAGAAACCTGGAGGTTCCTGTCTTTGTCTCCTGGGGGTTCTGACTATAGAAGCCTGGGGTGCCTACCATCCTGGATGGACTAAGGGTGGCCCCCAGACATCTGCACCTTGACCTTGGGATGGGGCAATAAGGGGCTGTGTCCTACTGCGCAGGTCAGCAGGGCTTAGGACCTGAGGTGTGGCCACATCTAAAACACAAATTCAAAATATGCTCCCAGCTGCTTGACCAGGCCCCACAGTAGGGCCTCCACCCTGCGGTGTATGGTGTGGGCACCAGGGAGGGTGTGAGGGTGTGAGGGTGGGTGGTGGGACCTCTGTGGGCTCTGACCAAGGCAGCACCCTCTCGCTTTGGCTGGGAGGGTGATGAGCTGGCATGAAGTATTTGGCACTTCCTGGGGTTCCCTCCACCGAGAGCTCCACAGCTGGTGGTAGCCTGAGCACCCAGCCCACTACTTCGAGTTCTGTGGAGCCCAGGCCAGCACTGCTCCCCTGGAAAGGGACAGAGAGTGAGAGGGCAGGGTGTGGACTTCCTCACACTAGAGCAGCTGCACTGCTTAACAGGAAAGGGTACAGTCCATGGACCTGATCTTCTGTGAGGCGGGGCCTCTGTCCACCCAGAGTGCCAAGTGGCCAGTACCTTCTTGTTGCAGCCCCGGCAGGGTGCCTTGTAGGATGACAGCTGCTTTTCCACGTGGGTGGCCTTGTCCACTTTCTTGGGGTCAAAGGGCAAGCGGCAGAGTGGGCACAGGGGAGACGGCACCTGCAGGCATGGCTGGAGGCACTCCCCACAGAACCTGCAGGGGATATGGGCCTGAGGACTGGCACTGGCAGGGCCATTCTTCCCACAACTCTGTACCTGAGCCCACTAGCCAGATAAACCATAAGGGAGTCCCTCCCGGCAGAGGGCCTACTATGTCCTGGATGCCAGCCACAGTTGCAGCTTCCGCTCTCCCACACTGGTTGGCCCTGCAGCCAGCAGCCCAGACAGCATCCACCTGGCTCCTCCTCACTAGTGCAGGCAGCACTTTCAGGGTGTGACGGCCGGGGCACAGGCAGGAAGACCACCAGCACGTGTAGGCAAAGAATGCTGGGCCCGGGTCACACAGCAGAGGGATGGCTGCCTGGCTGGTCAGCTGGGGACAGTTCCCTCGGCAAGAGACACTCCTGCACGTCTGAACCAAGGCTCAGTGATGCAGGGCTGTGCTCGAGCCACCTCAGATGCTGGCACAGCTGGGGCCAAGGCTCCAGCAGGCCTTGTACTTCTGGCACCATCATCTGAGACCATGTGGTAGGTCTATGCCACACACACCTCGCAGATGTGGACTGGCAGCAGGAGCCAGACCCTGCCTGCCCACACCTCCCAATGCTCTGCAGACCCAGGGCAGCAGCAGGAGCCCAGGGAGAAGAGGAGCGGGGCCCAGGATGAGCTCAGTGCAGTTGCACAAAAAGTGCCGTAGGAACAGCGCAGCACAGAAGGTGCTTGGACAAGGGACACTGAGACAGAAACCTGGCCCCAGGACAGCACCTGGCTGGCGCAGGGAGCCACCCAGCCCAGCAGAGAGATAACAACCGTGTCAGTGGAGGCACAGCTGGGGGAGCCAAGGGCCTGTAGGGTGGGGATAGGAGCCTTACTAGACGGAGGAGAGGTGAGACCAGGCCTGTATCTGCAGAAGACACAGCTACAGTCAGACCTCTCTGCACTGAGAGAACCCATCCCCTGGAAAGAAAGTCCTTTCTGTGATGAGAAAGGAAGGCCCAGGGTTTCAGGCAAAGCTAAGGCCATCTTAGGCCTCTCCTCTTCCTAAACGCTGGCCTCTGGTGGGGACCCTTTCCTTGTCATCTGCTCGTCACCTGGCCAGTCACACTGCACTGGCTGCCTCTGAAAGACTAGAAAAGGTTCCAGGAGCTGTTCCTGCACAGCAGTGTGAGCCAGAGGGGTCTCCCCGGGCATCCACACATTGCCCTCCAGCACCCCAGGAATATTTGAGGAGGTCCCTGTCACTAGCCCAAGGTCTAGGCTAGTTAGCTGAAGGAGCCCTTCCTCCACCCAGGAACCAGAGGAAGGCGTGGTGAGATGACCCATATGGGGAGCCACAGGAAAGGCACTGTGTGTCCACATGACCAAGACGTAGCAACAACCCAGAGGTCTGTTTTGGCTCCAAGAATGAGCCAAGTGCTGCTGCACACTACACACGGACAAGCCTTGCAAACGTGCTGTGACTACAGGCGGCCAGAGGAAGCCACACACTGTAGAACACCATGAACATAGGATGCCCAGCAAGGACACTGCCACAGAGGCAGAAGCAGAACAGGGCTTCCAAGGGCTGGGGGAGGAAAAGGGGGACTGGCTTCTCTTTTGGGGTGGTAAATGTCCTAAATCATGGTGATGGCCCAGTAACTGTGAACATCCCAGGAACCACTGGATTCTATATTGTAAATGAGCAAATATTGAGGCCCTGAATTCTACCTCAGGGAAGCTATTAAAAGCCAGACAGAAGATACAGGCATGTGAGCCCGCTCAGACCACGGTGGGGCCACTTCACTCAGCAGAAGGAAAAGGGTCCTTTGCAGAGCAGGGAAGGACAGGACTCTGAAGAGGAATGGATGGAAGTCAGATGCCCAGCACTGCCTGTATGATGCAGGGGTAGCACAAGGACCCGCTCACCCACAGATGACTGTCCCCAAGTCTCAGCCCTTAAGCAGCATCCCAGAAGGAAGCACCCATGTGGTGGGGTGCAGCTTTTGGTCTACTTTCACCTCCACCGTCCTGTGTGCTGGCAGAGGTGGCTGCAGTATGGCCGGTCTCTCCCATAGGAAGTTCCTGCCTGTGTCTGTGCAGCACCTGGTGCTAAGCAACTTCTCAGCCAAATGAAGTAGTTCAGGATGGTGGGTATAGGGCTGGCCCTTCTCCCAGAAATGTTTTTTGTTTTGTTTTTTTTTGAGACGGGTCTCACATTGCAGTTCAGGCTGGCCTTGAGCTCACTTTGTAGCCCAGGCTGGCCTCGAACTCACAGCAATCCTCCTGCCTTAGCCTCCTGAGTGCTGGGATTACAGACGTGTGCCACCACGCCTGGCTTTTTTGTTGTTGTTGTTTTTGTTTTCTCCCAGAAATTTGGGACATCAAGGATGGACCACCGGCTTGAGAGTACCATAAATGGGTCTCTCCTGCTCGGGGCTCTCACACACACACCAGGGAGCTACAAGAGGCCAATGCTTCGGAGATTGCCAAGGCCAGCAGGCAGGTCCCACCAGGTAGAACATGCAGCTATCTTTCTCTGCCTATGCCAGAGCAGCAGCACCTGCCCCACACGAGTCTGCTGTCTCCACAAGAAAACCAGCTCAGGAAGGAAACTGCCCCGCTCAGGCGCCTCATGGAGGAAAAGAACCAGACTGTGAATGAACACTGTAAAGGTGATGTTAGAGGCGCTAAGCTTCCTGTGCTCATTGGCTCAGTGCCTTAGGGATGCAGGATGCGTGAAGTCAGAAGTAGCGAACAGCCAGCAGAAAAAGCCAGGAGATCTTCCCAAGGTGGAGCCTATGAGAAGAGCTTAAGAAAAGATGTTTTCAGTCTCAGAGCCTTATGTGCTGTAAGACAAACCACATTTGATGAAACAGCATTTGGGATAAAAAAGCAGCAGCAAATACCAGCCTGTGCAGACTAAGACATCAAAGATGCTGTGGCCTGCTGTGGTAACTGGGCCAAGCTAACAGAAGACTTTCTAAATTGAGGCCCAGACAAAACTCACAGCAGCTGGAAAACGCAGAACATCTCTTAAGGCACTCACTTGTGTGTGCTTACAGCAGTCCTGGTCAAAGGCTGCCCTGCCAAAACGTGACAGAGTGAGACTGAGTGGGAGCATCGCCCTCACAAGTGCAGCAGAGCTCTTGGGGTGAGCAAGCACCCGTGCTGCCTCACACAGGGGGCAGAGACAGCATTGGCAGCTCTGGATCCTACCACCCTGCCAGCCCTAGGAGGAGGCATGACTGGCAGGCACACGCCCACTGGCAGTGCGGGTTCCCTTTGCATGTGGAGCCTCCAAAGTCTGCTGCTTTTGTTTGCAAAACGTTCTGTAGCCTCCCACCAGGCTGGGTGCACCTTGCCCAACTTCCACACCCAGTGACAGCCCACCTCCTCGGCAGCAGGGCCATCTGCTGGGAAGCCCTCCTCTCGCTCTTCCTGCCCCGCCAGTCCCTCTCCAGAGCTGTATTGTGCAGCACTTAGGAGGCGTCTGGAGCAGACTCTGATCCTGGCTCCCTCCCACCTAGGCTGGAGCTCCGGAGGACTTCAGCACAGCTGCCCACGGGGAGAACCACATCCTCAAGTTTCTTTTCCTGAAACAGCTCGGTTACAAAGCCTCGCTAGAGAGCTTGCGTGGTGTCTAGCCCCGCTTGGACTCAGGGTGACTCAAACGCTCCTTCAAAACAAAACAGCACGGAGCTCCAAACACGCCCCTCTAACTCTAAGGAACTGCTTTCCTCTGTAGTCGGAAAGACCAGACAGCGGGGCGAGGAAGAGTGGACAGCAAAAACTACAAGTCATTTACTTACAACTGCCCGCCCAGGGTCCACACGCCCAGACCCGGGCTCTCAGCGCGGGGGCCGCGGCGGAAGCCCCGAGCTCCAGGCCCGCCGAGGCCGTACGCGGGCCGGGTGCCGGTCGTCCTGAGCACCCGGGTGGCGGGTCGCGCGCTAGGGCGGGCTGGGCCTCGCCAGGCGTAGCACTGTGCCGCGCAGGGTCGACGCCCACGCCCCCGCGTCCCGTAACGCGCGGTCAGCCGCGGCCTCTGACTCGGCCCGGACCCCCCTCCCGCGGGCTCCCGGCGGGCGCGCTCACGTGTGGCCGCAGGTACCGATGGCCACCGGCCGGTGGTACACCTCCAGGCAGATAGGGCAACTGTACTGCGCCTCCAGGCCGTTGTCGCCGCCCGCGGGTCCGGCTGGCGGCTGCCGCTGATGAGCCGAAGCCACAAGGCTGCGGAACATCGCCATCCCGGGCCAGGCCGCCGCCCCCCGCCCCCCGCCCCCCCTCCAAGGCCGCCCCGGCCCGCGCGTCACCGCCGCGACGGCGCCGCGCCCGCAACGCGTCACGGCCACGCCGGCGTCTCGCCGACGCCACACGTAGCCTCCCCATGTCGCGTCACTCCCGCGCCAGTGTCGTGGCGTCATCAAGACGCGCCTATGCTCTTCCGTGGTGACTGCCGGGCACCCGGTTCCACCATGTGCCAGTTGGGCGAGGACTACGTGGAACTGCAGCCCCGGGAGTCCCCACCAGCGCCCAGGCCCGGGTAGGAGCCCGCGGCGCTCTGAGCCGGGCGGGGCCACGCCTCCATCTGTCCCGCGCACTCGGGGCGGCCCCGTTCTGTCCTCACTCTCCTGTCGTAGAAGTTGTCTGTCTTGGAGAGACTTAGGTCCCCTGTGCCTTGAGAGCCGCCTATTCCCGTCCCCACCCGGGGCCTTGTCTTGAAATTGGCAGTTAGAGCAGGGCATGGACCCTTCCTCTGGTTCAGCTCAGGGCGGGAAACGGGACGCGCGGGTCTCCCCGAAGCCACCCGGGGTGGGAAAGCAGCCAGTCGTGTTCTTATCTCCTCCCTGTCGTATGTCCAAAGCCGTGGGCAGAAGTGTGTGAAGTGCAAGGAGGGCGATCCGGTGGTGGTGATCCGAGCTGGAGATGCCTTTTGCAGGTGAGGCCCGGGCAGCACCACTTTCCAGACAGTACTTTTTCAGAGGACAATTACTCTGTGTAAGCTGCTCCTGTTGCTCCCATTACTCTATTGCGGGAGGAGAGGTGGGAAGTTAAGTTTTCATGACCCATTCAAGAATAGCGAGGTCCACGAAGGAGTTTATGGGCAGAAGTGGAGTGGCCAAATTGGGGTAAAATGCAGGGGGAGACATTTGGGGGCCCCTTGAACGCATTCAAGGGCAGATCACAGTATCCCGGAGCTCGGACAGGGACTCTGGGTGGAATTTGTTTACCTCATTTGATGCCTTTCTGGTTTTTTTGTTTGTTTGGTTGGTCTTTTTTTTTTTTTTTTTTTTTTTTTTTTTTTTTTTTTTTTTTTTTGTCTTTTTGAGACAGGGTCTCGCTATGCAGTTCAGGCTGGCCCTGAGATCACTTTGTAGCCCAGGCTGGTCTTGAACTCTCTGTGGTACTCCTACCTCAGCCACCCAAGCGCCGGGATTACAGTAATGCGCTACCACACCTGGCTGATGCCTCTTTTAGTATGTGAGGTGTAGAAGCTTGAAAGAGCTGCAGCCTTTACTCAGGTCCCAGGGTTCTGGACAAGAAAGAAAGAGCAAAGGCTTATACCCAGAGGATCCAGGGCATGGAGATATTCCATTTAATCTGTAATTCTAGTGGCCCTTGTCATCTTTTCTTCGTATGATAACGTTTGTGTGTGTCTGGTACTGGGGACTGAACCTCAAGCCTTCAAACTGAGCCATATCCCTACCCCATAATTTTTTAAAATTTTGAGACAGGGTTTTAGTTAAACTGTTGCCTGTACTGACCTTGAACTTGGAATCCTTTTGCCTTAGTCTCCCTAGTAGCTAGGATTATAGGCATACACCACTACATCCAGCTGTCTTATGACCATTTTATTTTATATTTTGTCTTTTCGAGACAGGGTCACACTATGTATTTCAGGCTGCCTTGAGCTTACCTTGTAGCCCAGGCTGGTCTCGAACGCACAACGATCCTCCTGCCTCACCCTCCCGAGTGCTGGGATTACAGGCATGTGCCTCAACTCCAGGCTGTGACCATTTTAATGTTTGGCTTTTTTCACTAGATTTGTAGCTCCCTGAGAGGTTTCCTGTTTTGATCATCTAGTTCCCAGTGGCTCTATGTGCTACTTTATGTAGTATGTTTTTGCTGAATGAGTGACAGTCTTACATTTTAAGGTTGGTCCCAGGAGTCTTGCATTCTGGTTTCTAAAACATTCTTTTAAAAAAAAAAAAAAAAGATACTAGGAAACAGACTGTTGTTTAGCTAGAAGTTCTGATTCTGTGGTTTCAGGACCCCAGGCCTCTGTTTACTTGAGCTTCCTGGCCATCTCTGCCCACGCAGCTGGCACACTATTCTCTGGCTGGCAAGCCTGGAGACTCAGCTCTGCAGCCTGCTCTGCATTTCCTCCTTCATGCAAGGGTGGTGCTGCTGCCCGGTGTGGGGCAGGGAGGGCATACAAGCAGTTAGCACCTTTCTTAATGGAAACTGAGGCAGCCTCAGCCTGCACTAGTGAGAGCCTTGCCTCCCCCTAGCACCTGTGGGATGTGAGACGCAGCTCCCATACCCTGTGTGCTCACAGCTGGTAGGTCTTGGGACCCTGCGAGCTGTGAGACTCTTGGGGATCCTGCCCTGCTGGTTTGGCAGAGCCTCTGTGAAGACAGCCCTGCCTGGTGCCTGTGTTGCAGGGACTGTTTCAAGGCCTTCTATATCCACAAGTTCAGAGCCATGCTGGGGAAGAACCGTCTCATCTTTCCTGGCGAGAAGGTAGTTGTGTGTGTTTTGGGGGGCCTGAGTCTCCCTTCTGTCCTTCACAGCCCACCTGCCACCCTGTGCTTCCTCTGCTGAGGGCTGTCCGTGTTGTGGGAGGGACATGCTTGCACTGAAGGTGAGTGTTACTTGTTGTTGTTTCTTCTCCCCCAGGTGCTCTTGGCATGGTCTGGTGGGCCCTCATCCAGCTCCATGGTCTGGCAGGTCCTTGAGGTATGTCCACACACACCTTTCCCCCTCCCTGGGGTGGGGCCTCCCTTCCCGTGCACCCCAACTGGAACACCTAGAGGGCTCTCGGAGTATACGCACGTCTCCATGCCAGCAGCCCTGTCAGCTTTGTCCATGTTAGTTCTGCCCACTTGCGTACCCTGCAGAGATCAGTCTCATGGCTCGGCGAGGTGTGAACTGGGGCAGACAGATACGGTAGCTCATTCATAGGGGCAGGGAGATTGAGGCAGGCACGCACGCTGCAAACCTAGGAGGTGCTGGGACATGTGGTATTTCCTGGCAGGAATTGGGAAGTTCCAGGGGTTTCAGCATGGGGTGTGGAGGGGTTCTCCCTGCACATTTACTGTGAGGCTTTGAGGGTGCAGACTGGGGGCGGAGTGGGCTGTGGCCGATTTGCATGTCAGTGGCTCAGGGTCAACCTGGGTGAGGGGTGGGCTGACCTAGGGCTAGCACATTGCAGGGCACTTCTCTGCCAGCCTTCTACCCAAGGTCTGCCTGGCCTGAGTCTGAATGACTTTGACCAATTAAGGAGAGAGTTTTGTCTCTGGCTTGTTTCAACCAGTGGTGCCTTAAACCTGCCCATGTGGGACCAAGATCAGGCCCACTTCAGGCCATGTACCAGCTCCTCAGCCCAGCCCAGCCCATCTCTGCTCTTCTGAGTGTGCTTCTGAGTACTGCCCAGCAGGTGGACCGTGGCCCCTCTGCTTCTCCTAGGTTGCTGGGGTGTCTGGGACCCACTCAAGGGCAGGTTTTGAGGTTCTGCAGAGGGGCTAGAGGGAATGGGGGAACTGCTTTCATGGCAGGAGAGGAGACCAACGACTACCCTTCAGCAGGTTGGGCTGCCTGGCCTCCCCACAGAGCTGCCTGGCCCGAGTCTGCCTCTAGGGGAGAGCAACTCCCTCCTTCCAGGGACTGAAATCCAGACATGGTCTGCTGAAAAGCCCCCTGTGGCTCACAGCCAGGGTCCAAGTCCCCTATGTGTCCCTCTCCAGGGCCTGAGTCAACACTCTGCTAAGAGGCTGCGCTTTGTGCCAGGGGTCGTCTATGTGGATGGTACGTGTGGCCGTCCCTCCTCCAGGCCTGGTCACTTGGGATGGGCCCCACTGAACCTCCTGGGTAAAGGCAGGTTCAGGTCCTGCTTGTGGTCCTGAGCCCAGGTGGTGATGTTTCCAAGGGAGCCGGTGCAAGTTCCAGCTTCAGATCACTGCAGGGGCTGGAAATGTCTGTCCTACCTGGCCATACCATGAGGTCCAAGGCCTGAGGAGGGCTAGTGACCATGGCTGGGTGAGGAAGGGGTATTTGTAGCCACTCACACAGACGCCTACGGTATGTGTGGAGCAGTAGATGTGCACAGCCCTCTGTTGGCAGAAGCCAAGTCACTCCCGCATCAGAGCATCAGATAACAGTTGTTTTTTCTAAACTAAAACCTCGGTATTCAGGGTTAATTGCAGTGTTGGTGCTTTGTGATAAGTCAGTGGGTTTTGGGTTGCAGTTTGGGTGTTCGGTCTCTAAAAGGTTTGTTATCTCTGCACGAGGGGGAGTCTGTGGCCTAAACCCAAACAGCCCCCTTAACTGTCTGCATTGGCCTTTTGTGTGATTTATAATACTGGGGATTGAACCCAGGACCTTTTACTGAGCTACATCTCTGCTCCTTTTTTATTTTTCATTTTGAGGCAGGATCTCACTGTGTTACTAAGTTGTCTGGGCTAGGCTGGAACTTACGGTCCTCCTGCCTCAGCCTCCTGGAGTGCTGGGGTCATAGGTGTGCACCACCCTGCCCCACTCTCATTTTCCAGTAACCAATGCCCTGCAGAGCCCCTCTGCTACCACCCTGGGGCTGAGCCCTGACCCTCCTTCCTACCTGGCTTTGCAGAGGGTGCAGCCTGTGCCCAGACCCTGGAAGACAGAGCAAAGACCCTGGCCGAGGTGAAGCAGGTTCTGCACACTGTCAGCTTCCCATGGCACGTGGTGTCCCTAGAAGAGGTGGGTGGGCTGTACCTGGCAAAGGGCCTGGCAGGTGATGTGGGGACCCTGGGGTTTGGCCTGGGCCTCACCACCTGTCTGTGTCCCTGAAGGTGTTCAGCCTGCCACCATCAGTGCTGCGGTATTATCCCCCAGAGCTGGCTGAGACGGAGGGTGCCTATAAGGCAGCCGTGGGCAGCTTCCTCCAGCAGCAGCATGTGCTGGGGGCCCAGGGGGCCAAGGACAGCTGTGGCCCAGCTTGGGGTGAGGAGGAGCAGTGCTGGTCCCAGAGCCAGGACCCTCATGGGCCTCTGAGTCTGGCTGGGTCCCCCACTGCTGCCCAGACCAAGGCCCTGTGCAGACTGTTTGAGTCTGTGCAGACACTAACGGCCAAGGAGGAACTCCTGCAGACACTACGGTGAGCCCAGCCCTGCACCCTACTCCTTCTGGCCCACTCCCAGCCCAGGTGGCTTCTGCAATGTGGCCTCTCCACCCCAGGAACCACCTGATCCTGCACGTGGCCCGAGCCCATGGCTACTCCAAGGTGATGACTGGGGAGAGCTGCACTCGCTTGGCCATCAAGCTCATGACCAACCTAGCCCTGGGCCGAGGGGCCTTCCTTGCCTGGGACACGGTACACAGGGCCCCTTCCCACCTGCCTTCTTTGCCTGAAGGCAGTAGCTTTGGGTCTCACATGGAGGGGCCCTGGGACTAACCCCAGCTTGGCAGGTGGTGCAGCCAGGATCTTGGCCAATAGCCCCATCTTCCAGGGCTTCTCAGATGAGCGGCACGGGGATGTGGTAGTGGTACGGCCTATGAGAGACCACACACTGAAGGAGGTGGCCTTCTACAACCGCCTGTTCGCTGTCCCCTCTGTCTTTATGCCGGCTGTGGACACTAAGGTAGGTCCTTGGTGTGAGCTGCGTGGGTGAAATGGGTGGTCTCCCTTTTGCATGAGCCAGAGGTCCCAGCACAGTGGGATGGAACTGTCCACACCAGCCAGGCACCCACTGTGGCCTTTCCCCAAGCTGACCTAATGTCCCAGCACCTGCTGCTCCACCGTTGGTGCTAGTGACAGGGTCCCCTCGGGTCCTCTGAGGGCCTCCTTTGCCTTGGTCAGCCAGGCCAGTCCCTGCTGATGGATTAGCTTCTGTGGGAAGCCAGGTGCCCGTTCTAGAGCTGCTCCTCTGCCCTTGTCTCCAGGCCCATGAGAAGGCCAGCATCCACCGGCTGATGGAGGCCTTCATTCTCAGGCTGCAGGCCCAGTTTCCCTCCATAGTCAGCACTGTGTACAGGTGTGTGCAGGCGGTATGCACGTGGGGACTGGGAAGGAGCAGAGCCCAGCTGGGAGTAGCCCATGATCTCTGCTTCCTGCCTCCAGAACAAGTGAGAAGCTGGTCAAAGCGCCCAGGGAGGGCTGTGCAGGTGGGCCTGAGGGCCCCCGCTGCCTCTTCTGCCTGTGTACCCTGGACATTGACACTGCTGGTTCGTGCTGGACCTCCTCAGGGTGCTGGGGTGGGTGTTGGGGTTCAGCAGTCCCACGGTCCCCCTCAGTCCTTCTCTGCTTGCAGACAGTGCCACAGCTTTTGGGGCTCAGACCTCGACTCTCTCCCAGATACCGCCATCTGCCCTACAGGCTGAGGCTGGGATGCCCACTACCCCCTGTCATGCTGTTGGCCCGGGCTGCTGCTGGAAGCCCTGCGGGAGGTGAGTTTCTGCTGAGGACAAGACCAACTTGGGGCACAGCCTCAGAGGCCAGGCACACAAGTCCAGCTCTGTTTCCCCAGGGAGGACCACAGCCAGACCCAGGTCATCCAGCAGTTGTGCTACAGCTGCCGGGCGAACATGAAAGACTTGGTGAGTGGGTGGCTGCCCCTCTCCTCCCGGCAACAGTGGGCTGCTATGCTTGGGCTGTGCTGCCCTTTACCCACACTGGCTTCTGTTGCAGCCCTCCCTGGACCCTTTGCCTCCCTATATCCTGGCCGAGGCCCAGCTCCGCAGCCAGAGGTACCAGGCCTGTTTGGTGGGGTCCCCAGGTGGGAATCCCCAGGGCTGGTTCCCACACATGCTCCCCACAGGGCTTGGGTCATGCAGGAGATCCAGGAGTATCTGATCGAGGACAGTGGCGACGAGGCAGAGACCACTCAGACCTGAGCCCGGACACACTTGCGGCCCATGTGGGCAGCTTTCCTCTCAGGGCAGAAGGCAAGGCTGTGGGGCTGGCTCAGGTTTGTCAGTTTGTATAAATAAAAAGGTTTTAATTAGAAAATTCTACAGTACGTGTGAGGCAGGGCGGGTGGGCCAGGGCTCCAGTGTGGCTGTACTGGGTGTGTGAGAGCCACGGGGAGCAGTGTTCTTCCAACAGCAGCATCAGGGTTCAGGTAGGCCAGGGAGGACACGTGGCAGCTGCAGCCTTGGCCCAAGGAGTGTCACCTACACCGGTGGCCATGCTGCACGCAGACAGCTCCTTCATTCCCGGTGCCGAGGAGCCAGGCTCCTATTCCTTTTCGCGTGTCCACTTGATCATGGTCTCCGGGGAGCGGTACAAGAAGATGAGCTTGGCGTACAGCTCCTCCTCCAGCTCCAGCTCCCTCGTCTCCCGCACCAGGAAGATGTCCTGGCATAGCTTGAGGATGCGGTCCACACAGGGCAGCTCCTCAAACATGATGGAGTGTGAGATCTCACTGAAGAAGCCACGCACAAACTTGCCAATGACCAGCACGATGGATACATACAGCCCCATAATGCTGTGAAGGGGCAGGCAGTGAGGCCAGGTATGGCTGGGCCCCGGACTGCAGGGTGTCTCCCAGCCCTATACTCACCCGTAGCCAGCCAGGAAGCCTAGGCTGGGCGGGCTGACCTTGTCACTGAAGATGACCATGGGCAGCAGGTTGCAGCTGGCCTGGCAGTCCTGTAGCTCGATGACCCACCACTCTAGGAAGCCAGCAGCCCCTGAAGCTACCTGCTCCCTCCGCAGCTGGATGCGCACACCAAGGTAATCAGCCTCCTCATCTGGGATGGAGCCAAGGGAGTCAGCCCCAGACAGCTACCCTTTCCCGAGCTGTGTCCCAGCCTCCAGCCCCCACACTCACTGGGCTGTAGCTGCTTCACGGGACTGGCCTCAGGCCCGTTGGGGGCGCGGATGTACTTGGGGAAGAGGTGGGGGATGATGCTGTGGGGAAGGTGGGCAGGTCAGGTCCAGTTGGTGCTTCCCTGCCCCTCCACTCTACTTGCCCACACTCACACAGACTGGTCTGAGGTGCCCTCCAGCAGGTGGGCCAGCTGCCGCCGCTCTGTGCTATTAGGGGCCAGCTCCAGTGTGTGTTTCTCGTTGGTGTACTCCACAGTGCTGCCCTTGGCCAGGTCCCTGTAGGTAGGCAGGTAGGCACAGTGTGACCCATCGTAGGGGCTGTGCCCCAGGCCCCTGTGCACAGGACCCACCTCTGGAAGTTCCAGGTGAAGCGCAAGGTGATGTCCGCAGTGCCATTGTAGAGCTCCCGCTTCATCTGCGCCCGGCTCGGGGGGCTGATGCGCCACAGCGCACCAGAGCTGCCCTCGATCTGCGCTGTGACGATGTCCTCAGGGCTGTACTGGCTGATGAACTGCATGGCCAACTGTGGCGAGGCCGGGGTGCCTCAGCGGGGAGCTGGCCACCCCTCCCAGCCATCTGCCACCAGGCAGGGCCCACTCACCGGATAGGTGTCAAACTGCTGGGATAGCACCTCGTAGGCCTCAGGCGTGAAGGGCACAATGGATGGCTGCTGGGCGCTCATGGTGAACAGGGGCTGGGCCGGGATGTAGTGAGTGGGTGCTGGGAGCCTAGGCCCGGCCTGTGTCCTGCATCTCACACCCTGCCACCCCGGCCTTCCTACTGGGAAACGATGGACAGGACCACTCACCTCATAGCCACCCAGCTTGAGAGTGACAGTGACATCGATGGGCTGGTTGACGACGCCAACCACGGAGCGGACCAGGGACATGAAGAGCAGTGGGAACCAAATGATGGCAATAAGGAAGAGGATGATGAGGCCGCCCATGCCGTACTTGACAATCTTCTTCTTCTTCTGCCCTTTTGGCTGTGGGTATTTCTGGGGGAGAAGACCCAGGTCACCGCCCCAGCCCTCAGAGGGATGGTGCCTTGACCTGACGCCAGCTCAAAGCTGTGCATTGGGTGCTGCCTCCTGTGGCTGGTGGCAGGACAGATGCAGGTCGGTGAACCCCAGAGACAACCACTCGTTCAGGCCCAGCTGACGCGACAAGATGCCAGCAGCCAGTGGAGCAGCCGTCAGCAGCTGGTGCTGGGCTGTGTGCACACAAGAGAACTGGGCTGCAGGCCTGAAGTACAACAGTCAGAAGAAAAGTATGAGCTGCATATTTGCAGGAATAACTTCTGCATGAGAAGATGTGAGAAAGTAAGAGGCAGCCATGGCATGCAGAGACTGCAGGAACCAGGACACTCAGAGGACTTGGCCTGCAGCAGAGTGCTAAGGTCCAAGCAAACGATTCTCTGGGAGCTGCACGCTGCGTGGGAGAAGATGCTCACTACAGCAGCAGCCGCCGGGCACTCGCCCCGCTGTGCATGGTGCACCCCCCAGGGGGCGGGCTGCTGGTCAGAACCTGAGGGTAGAGCTGTGTGTGCTCAGCTGCGGGGGGGCGGAGGCAGGAGGATGACAGGGCAAGGTCAGCCTCTGTCGTGTAGCAGGACCCTGCCTTTGGAGCAGGGCTGGGGACGTAGCTGAATTCCCTGGGTTTGGGTCAGTACAGCCAGCAAATACAGTGGACTGACTGCTGGGCAACAGGCAGGTCCTCAGAGCTCAGCAGCCATTCACGTCCAGGGGACACCCCAGGAAGGGAAGACACATCTGGACATCTTGGGGCTGCTGTGGCCGGCAGAACACAGAAGCAGCCCAACAGGAGAGGGGCTTCTGTACAGTAGGCAGCATCCAGCCAGCCAGGAGTGACACCTAGAGCTGCAGCGCGGGAGCAGCTGGCCACCAGAGCACAAGGAGCGTGTGACTGGCTCTCGTGGCATATCTGTGACAGGCAAACCAGAGAATGGAGATGGCCATAGGCTAGGGGGGGAGGAAGTGTCCCCAAACTGATTGTAATCACTGAAAGCCACTGAAGTGTGCACTTGTATGTATGAGTCACATTAAAGAAAAACAGCTGACAGCGTCCAGTCTGTACTTTCTTCTCCTGCTCCCCAGAGGGCCACATCCATGTCCCCTTCTGTGGCCTGTCCAGTGGGCCCCTGGGAGGTGGTGCACAGGGGTACACACATACACACAGGTGCACATGCACACACACACACACACACACACACACACACACACACACACACCCATTCACCCCACCAGGCACCTTCTCTGTCTCACGGCTGCACTTGATGATGAAGATGTTAGCATAGATGTCCTCCACACACATCCAGCTGGACAGGGACAGGGTGGTGTCTGTCCACACCCAGTCCATGACGGCCCGCAGCTCCACCAGGAAGGGCACCAGCCGGAACCTGCAAAGCCAGGATCATCAAGGACTCTGACTCCACTGCAGCAGCCTAGACAGACCTTGGGCAGACCATGCTCACCCCTGGAACAGGAAGAGGTTCAGGTGGTTGTACTTCTTGGTGAGGAAGTTGCCCAGGATGCGTGTTGGGTAGCCGCAGCGGATCTGGTAGGCGGACAGGGCGAAGTAGATGCACTTCACAAAGTACCACAGCTGGGCCACTGCGTTCTGGCTGAACATCCTGGTCCAGGATGCAATGGTCAACAACAGTCCCAGCCCACATCCCGGATGTACCACACACACGAGGGCTGCTGTGCATGGTGCAGACCAAGCCCCTGAGGCCACAGTGCCCACCTTTCAGTGACAGCTGGCAGAATGAAGAACATCCAGAGGTGGATGGCTACCACCAGCACCACCTGGAAGGCCAGCTTGCCTAGCACAGTCTTACGCAGGTAGAGGGCACGGTCTACCACCATGGTGCTGAACTGGATCAGCAGCATGACCAGGAAGGCCTCCGGCACCTGGTCATCTGACAGAGAAGATGTGATGTCCGTGGCTGCTGAGTGCTTCTACAGCCGGAGAGAGGGACAGGTCAGGGGGACAGGGCCGGGCCCAGTGGCCACTGAGCTATGCACACTGTGGAGCCCCAACCTGGCTTACCCCAAAGGCCCAGAAACCAAAGATGATGATGATGAAGTCGACAACATCAGCCAGGAACATGAGCGCGTAGACATCGGTGGCTGCACGGTACTGGGTGTGTAGGATATCGTGGAAGAAGCGCTGCAGGGGCCGGTAAGTACTCTGGGCCCTGTGGACAGGCAGGTGGGTGGGCTCACTGGGTGCCTGGCCTTTTGGGCCTCCCTCCCTACCCTTGGCCATGGCCACCCTGGCCTTGTCTCACAGTGACACGCAGAAGCCCTGCAGCTGGCGTCCTGCTGCCTTCATCCGTTCTCGGCAATGCCTTGGCCTCTTCCTCCCAGCTGCCTCTGTCTCCTCCCTGTCCCCAGCTCCTATGGGGGAGAAACTGCCAACTGAGCCCACCTGGGTCTGGCTGCTCACCATCTCGGGGGCTAGCACAGTGACCCCCATAGGCCTCTCCCAGCTGTCCTAGGCACAGAAGAGAGGCAGGTCCTGCAGCCAGGATGATCCATTGGCGGGCTCCTTCCTTCTCCCAGGAGCCAGGAGTCCACAGCTGCGTGCTGCCTGGGCTTCAGGAAGTCCCCAGCTGGGCCTGGTGCCCCTGCCTTCCACCTCCCAGAAACATAAACATGGCTGGGGCTGTGCCTGGGGCCAGGGGCCCAGGTTGTGGATGAGAGTCTTTACCGAGAGCTGCTGTGCCCTTGGGTCCTGGACTCTCCTTCTTCTTCCTGAAGCGCAGGCTGATGCGCCTTGTGTCCTGGGGCTTGAGGTCCACTTGGGGTTCTGGGGCCCCATCCCCGGACCCAACTCTCTCATCCACCTGGACAGTGTCCTGGGTGGTGGCCCCAGCCACGCCTGGCTCCTCCTGCTTCCTTGTGTCTGCCTTGGTCTGCTCCTCGTGGTCCCAGAGGCCATAGCACTGCAGGAGGGCAGGGGCAGTAAGGTGGCCACATCCACCCAGTGCCCAAGGCCCGGTCTCTGGGTGCCACGCAGCTTGGTGCTCACCAGCAGCTGGGAGCGGTGGAAGAAGAGCACCATGAGCTGCACCAGGTCGTACTTGATGTAGCTGTCAGTCTTCTCTAACCCAAGGATGCGCGGTGGAAAGTAGGGCTTGTTCTCATAGCGCCGTAGCACTGTGTGGCTGTTCCAGGGGAAGAAGCCAAACTGGAACAGGTACTTGGTGACCACGGTGACCTGCAGGGGAGGCTGGTGACCACTGAGGCCTGCAGGGAGGCGTTCAGCCCAGGCCAGGCCCCAGCCCACCCAGCCACCCTCGCCCACCTCTGTGAAGATGATTGCCGTCATCCAGAAGCGCTTGCTGGGCCTGGGGATGGACAACATGGCCCACAGGAAGACGAGCACCGGCAGCACCAACGAGGCGGCAGAGGCTGTGACCATGTGGTTGAGGATGATGATGAAGTAGCACAGCAGCTCTGAGTGGGCCGCAACGCACTGGTACAGGGCCCCCAGGAGCCGCAGCGTCCGGCCCTGCTGTGCTGCAAACTTCTCTGCATCCTCCAGCTCTTGGATGTGCAGGCACCTGTGGGGCGACCACAGTGGGATGTGCAGCCCACCTGCCACCAGGGTAATGGGCAGGCTCCACCCCAGTGCCCACCCGGCCTGTGCTGCACCTGTGGCTCAGCAGCTCACTGGCTGTGCGCATCCTTGAGTGAGCTGGAAGCTCCTGTGAACCGTGCAGTGAAGCCTTGTCCTCGAGGTCCCTGGACTCTGCCATTATCTCCTCACTGCTACTACGGGTGTTGTAGCCTGTGCTCAGAGGGCTGCTGGTGTCGTCTGTCATGCTGCTCAGAGGTTCCTCAGCTCCCAGCCCACTGCAGGAGGGAAGCAGGTCAGAGATGGCCAGTGCTGGCCTCTGTGGAGGGACAGAAGACAGAGTGTCCTCAAGAAGGACAGCGAGGGGTGGGATGGCCCAATGGTGCTGTACTGGACAGTGTCTCCACTGGGAACTCATGGGTCAGCTTTGGGACTGAGAACTGGCAGTTCTTTGTGGCAGGGAGGCGCCTGCATCTACCTGGATGCAGTGCTGGGCCCATCTCGGGCCTCCAGGGCACTGGCCAGGGTGGCCTCGTCATCATTGTACAGCTGGTCCAGTATGCTGCGGTCCACTTCTCTGCCCTGTGGGACACAGCAGTGTCTCAGGACTGTGGGATTTGGGCAGCTCTGCCCACATACCCACGAGGAGCACTATTCGTGTTCCAGAGCTGGAGGTGGGCTTGGGTCAGGCCAGCTTACCCGCAGGAGCTCCTGCGTGAGCTGGTAGCGCTCAGCACGCAGCACGTTGCTCATGTTGCGGTGGTGCCGCGTGAAGGCCAGCAGCCAGCTTGTCAGCCCGTCCACCGAGGCCTGGCCCAGCACCCAGAGGAACTGCATGGTGTTCAGCACACGTTGCATCACATGGCTGTGGCCTGTGGGATGGAGGGTCTGCAGGGGTGGCCCCAGGACAGCCCCTTACCCATGGCACCCTGACCCCAGCCCACATACCTGCCATCTCATCCTCAGCCTCCATAGCTTCCCCTGGCTCCACTTCCTGACTTGGGTCACCTCCTGGGCACAAGGGGCTGGTCAGCATCTCAGCCCTGGGGTCCTGTGGCCCCCCCAGCCTCCAGAGGCACAACTCACCTGTGGGTAGCTGTCCTGCCCCCTCCTGCTGCGCCCGCGCCCGTGCCCGCTCCCGCTGCTGCCTCAGCACTGTCTGGGCATTGGTCACCCAGGCCTGGTAAGCCATCTGCCGGCCGAGCATTGGGTTTAGGACCTGGCCTTGTGCCGGGTGATCCACATGAGCCCTGGGCCACCAGGTGCTCTCACAGAGAAGAGGAGGAAGCTGGGCTTGACCAGTCTTGATGCCAGACCCGGCTATCTGTGGCCAGCTGGGGACTCTGCCTCCTCTGGAGTGCACCTCAGGGGCTGTGGCAGGAGGACATGGTGCACACATCCCACCTGTGTATCCTTGTCACTCAGTGCTCTGAAGATGGACAAGCAGGCCCTCCTGGCCCAAGGACACAGACATGTCCAGCTAAAACATGGAGCCTGGACCAGTCTGAGCCAGGACCTTGGGAGATGGTAGCACAGGGATAAGTGGCTGCACAGATACCTGATGTCCACAGCCAGGTTTCCCAGCTGCCTGAGGTTTCAAGGGGCTGGGCGGGCATGCAGAGCCAGGGCCAGGCCTGAGCTGAGGCCCAGAGCTGTGCAGACCTCACCTGGAAGGCGCTCTGCGCTGGCTGTTTGGAGTCCTCGGGCACAGCCTCCTCCTCCTCCTCGCTGTCAGACTCAAACAGGAAGTAGTCCCCGGAGTGGATGACTGCAGGCAGGGTGGGGTGAGCTGGCCACCCCCAGTGTGCCCCTCACCCTCAGGGTCTCCCTTCAGCCTCCCGCCACCCCTGTGGCCAGGCCTTCCCTTCCCATTGGCCATGCATGTAGGGCTTGGCAGGCTGGGGGCAGTGGCACATGCACAGGACACAGGCCAGAGCAGGACAAGGCCAGACTGGACAAGGAGGCGGTGAGCAGTGGGGTGGGGTGCAGGGTGTGAGGGGAGCTCAGGCAGGGTACCTGTGGCATGGTCCAGCCAGGGCCGCCACCACTGTCTTTGTGGCAGGGAGGAGCCCCCAGGGCTGCTGGGCCCTGTGGAGGGGCAGGCGCGTGAGGCAGCCGAGAGTAGCCCAGGGAGGGCACAGGGGACAAGGGCCACACAATAGAGGCAGACGAAAACAGACATAGAGCCCTGTGGTGATGGTGCTGGGTGGTGCCCTGAAGGGACAGGACGAGTGCCCACGTATGCAGACAGACATCACGGTGCCCACACAGCTGGCTCAGGCTGAGGGGAATGTGTTACATGGCATGGGACAGAGGGCAGTGGCCCTAGGGAGGTCACGTGGCACAAATGTGCCTGGATACAAGGCTCTGTCCACACTGACCTGGCTCCTGGCCAGGGTCCTCAGGGTCCAGGCCCTGGGAGTGACCTCGGCTGGCACGACTCTGCCTGTGCTTCTCCTGCTTGGCACGGATGCGCCTCATCCTGCAGGGGGTGGGAGGGGACTCTGAGCTCAGGCCAATGGAAGAGCTAGTGCCCTGCCCCAGGGGCACCTACTGTCTTTTCAGCTGCGCCAGGGACTTCTCCTCCGCCTTGCGGTGGGCCTCAATGCTCTTGTGACTGGCCGCATTGTAGAGGGCGAAGCCCCTGAGGAAGTGGTGGGCCAGGGTTCAGTTCAGCTGCATGGGAGGCGCCCCACCCCCAGGCTCGCTGGCCTTGCTCCTCCCTGCCATGGGACCACCTCTTGGCATCTGCCACCCAGGCGTCCACGCTGTGTGCAGTGAGAGGAGCAGCCCTTTTGCAGCCTTCAGTCCCAAGGGCAGGAGGGGAGGAGTTAGGCCTGCTCCCTGGCCCTCGGCTCTCAGGCGTGGGCAGGAAGGCGAAGCTGGCCCTTAGCCAAGCTCAGCTCCACGGAGCTGAAGACCTATGTCACCACCCTCAGCTGGAGAGTTACTCAGGCACCAGGAGCGTGAACACCCTCCTGAGCACTGGTTGGGGGCTGGCAGGTCAACGTCCTGCACCTGCCACCGCGACAATGTAGCACAGACACCCTTTCTTGCCAAGCCCTGGGAGGGGCGGACCTGGAGGCCTGCAGGGCTGTGGCCTGTAGGTCGGTGCTGACATGTAGGAAGTAGTAGCTGAGGAAGATGCGGCGCTGCAACAGCAGGAAGAAGAAGCAGACACTGTCCCAGATGATGCCAGCCTCCTCCACGGGCAGGCGGCAGTCCTGGTCTTTGGTCATCATTGCTTTGGCTGCGGGACAGTGCCATCAGAGGGCAGGGCAGGGCAGTCCTGGGGCCTACCGACCACCAGCCTTGCCCACTCACGGTCATAGTAGCCCTTGACGGTGCACACAAGGCTGAAGAGCTGGATGACCCAGCAGAAGTTGGTCTGCATCTGCTCCACGAAGACACAGGACAGGAGCTGGGTGCAGGACAAAAATCAGGGGTGGCTGCCAGGGTGGGATGGGGAGGGGCAGGGCTGGGCTGGGCCAGGCAGGTAGGTGAGAGGCTCACCGAGAGCATGTTCTTGGAGATGATGACTGTGACATTGTAGAGGATGAGGCAGTCCCACAGCACGAGGCGTGCCCGCGTGTCCTTCTGCAGCAGTGCCATGCCGAAGAGCAGCAGGTAGAAGCAAGCCAGCAGGTAGCCCAGTCCAAAGACACTGATGCGCGTGGCACCAGTGACAAACACCACTACCAGCACCAGCCAGAACAGGTAGCGGAATATGGCTACCTTCAGCATGTCCAGGTAGGACCTGTGGGGCGGTGGGCGGGCAGGAGTGGTGTCACTGGGGTGCCTGGACCCCTGGCAGAGGCCCCTGTGGTGAGGCGCAGGACCTACCTGCAGTGGATGAAGTTGGGCACGGGGTTGGGCTCGCCCCGCAGTGGCTCCAGGGAGTCAGTGTTCATACCAGCCATGCACTGCCACTCCTCAGTGTGCTCGGCCACGAACACCTGCCACTGCTGGGAGGCGCAGAGCAGCAGGAGGAAGTCACCTGCAGGACACACAGGCCTCAGACCGAGTGCCCCAGGCACAGTGGACATGTGTGTTCCACATGGAGTGAGTGTGCAGGTAGCCTCTGTAGCCCCTGCCAGACTCTGAGGACATGCGTTTGTGTTCTGTCACTGCACACCGGCAGCTACTGGTGCATCCAGGTGTATGTGACAGATGTGTGTGTCTCTGACACATTCCGTGTGCCTCTGGCTGGGACCTCAGCCCCATCCGATGTGCCTGTGTGGCCCACTCATGGAAGGATCCCGGGCCCCGCCCAGCCAGCGAGACCCAGCGAGCGAAATAGCCAAGATGTCCTCCAACAGGGAGAATGGTGTGGAGGCCAGCCTTGGCTCACTTGAGCCCAGAGGACGTCCCCTGGAGCAGCACTCACTGATGAGGTTGGTGGAGTTGGGGGCCCTGAAGAAGTCCGGCAGGTAGAGCCACTTGATGAGGGCGGAGTTCATGGGGATGGCCCGGCTCCAGCGCCATGGGTAGTCTGCAGGGACGGCTGTGTCAGGAGGGGCCCCACTACTGGGTGGGGCCAGCCAGCACCCTCAGATACCCACAGTTCCTACGGAGAGCCTGAGTCCATGGCACCTGTTCTCCTCTTCTCCCCCCAGAGCCTCAGGTCAGAGCTGCTCCCACCAGAGTCCCTGGGCTTTGGCACCTGGAGTGCAGCATGTCCCGTCCACACGTGATTCCTCAATGGAAAAGCGCACCAGGCACAGGTATGGGCAGCAGTGGAGCCCAGCGATGCCCAGAATGGGGCAAGTGGGCTTCCCTCAGGAGGAGGTGCGTTTGGGAAAAGCTGTGGTCCATAAGATGAAATGATATATACAAAGAAGCCCGGGGCTGGAAATAGCCGAGATGTCCTCCAACAGGGGAATGGTGTGGAGGCCAACTCTGGCACCACAGGACACCACCCTTGGCAACAAGGAAGAAGGGCGGATCAATGCACACACCACCTCTAATGAGAGGAGCCCCAAAAGGAGTGGGGCTCCATGGGGGCTGCTGCAGGGCAAAGAGGTAGAGGCTCTCAGTGAACCGGGAGACGTAAGGGACAAAGCACTGAGTAGACCCCACAGAGGAGCTGAGTGTCCTGCATCCACGGGGCGGGAGACAACTGAGGAGCAGGCAGCAGGGGAGCACAGACGCCCTAGCAGATGCTAACTGAGAGAATAGATGAACTGGGAAACAGAATCACCTGGAAAAGCCCGCTGCTGACAGGAGCGGCTCAGACTCAAGGGTGAAACACCTGCAGGCACTTAAGGTGCCCTCCCCAGCAGTGAGTCACTAATCACAGGGAGGAGAGCACATACCACACAGAAGCTGGGTGGGCAGCACTGTGACAAAGCCAAGAGGTTTGGCACCAGCCGTGAAAAGATTCTGACCTCAATGGGATGGAGACACCAGGCTTGCAGTGGAGCCCACGACCATGGCCCAGCATATGGCAGACACACAGATGGCTCCACATGGAGGGGTGCTCCAGAGGACAAGGGCCCGGCTCTGCCTAAAGAGCCATCCCAATGGGGGAGGCCAGGATGGTGGAGGCAGAGCGTGGCAGCAGAGCGTGGCAGCGTGGACGGGGATGACACAGAGGCCTGGGGACCGCAGAGTGAGCCCCTTGCCCTGGCCTGTGGCATCACACCACTGTGCTTTCTTAGTTCTGGGCATTGTTCTTGGGGTCTGTAAGAGTCTGGCACCAGGGAAAATAGCAACAAGATCCTGCGGAACTCAGTACCACACTGGCAGTTCTTTGGTGTGTGTACACAGAAAATTTAAGCAACAAGGTACAAAGGTATGACCTACAGATTTGTCCAAAGGGATTAATCTCTAAAGGAGATGACATGCACTGGATCTGCTCCAGAGACATCCCAGGTAGCAGCATGCGTCTCCGTCTGCGGTGTGGCTTGGCCTTGCTGCTCCCCGCCCAGCACAGCAGATCCCATCCCTGGGCACTCAGACCCCACCGAGGCACTGCAACTGCAGCCACACTCTGATACCCCAACAGGAGAGCACCTATGTATGCCCTGCCACAGGCCGACCCCAGAGAACATGGATAGAGACGAGGCAGGGTGCGTGAGGGCCCCCGGCTGACCCCAGACTCCTGGGGGAAAGGGAGGAGAGACTGAGGCTCCAGCACAGCCTGTGCTCTATGAGGGGGAAGCGAGAGATGGAAGCCCTGCTCCTCACGGGAAAGTCATAGCAATGGCCAGCCCCAGCGTATCCCCACTGCTGTACCACAGGCCATAGGGCCAGGGCACCCACCCCAGTCCAGTGCTGGTACACAGGCAGGCCAGACAGGTGAGCCTGACTCCAAGCATGGACTGCACTGGAGGGCACCACCAGGGTGAGGGTTCTGCCCTAGTTGTTCCTGGGCGGAGAGAGCACACAGGCGCACCTCATGCTAATCTCGGAAGAAGAGAGTTGGGCAAACAAGAAAAGAAGGGAACCCTTGGGAGATGAGGTCACCTCCCAGAACACTACAGCTGTGCCGGTGCAGGACACCGGGGCTGTGGTACCTTGGTGCCCAGTGGTGGTGGTGGATGCAGGTGCAGACACAGACACAGCCATGTGCCACTGCCCAGTGAACAGTGCACAGCTGGGACACGCCATGCCTAGCGGGCACCTGTGCCCTCTGGTACGTGAGTACCAGTGCTCACCACTGCACACAGCAGACTCTGGTACTCAGTAGTGGCCCACAGGACCAGGAGGTACCATGTGCAGCAGGCGCCGGTACTCACCGACGCATAGGGCCGGGGGCATGCCCAAGCACAGCAGGTACTGGTACAGCAGGAAGAGTGTGAGGAAGAGGCAGTAGTTGGGCCAGAGGCGGGCAATGGCCTCACGGTGCCGGCGGGTCAGGATGGCCACCAGCCAGCAGCCATGCAGGATGACCATGAAGTTCATACGCTGCCCAATGACGTTCACAGCCATCAGGAAGCAGATCTGGAGAAGTGGCAGGGGGTGGAGACAGACTGGCTTGGAGGATAGCACCTCCCTGGCCTCAGCCTCAGAGGGCCGCAAATGATGGGTGGGGGCCCAGCGCACCTGCCTGAGTACACAGGGCCACCGGAGGCCAGACACGTCTCAGCATGTACCAGAAACAGGCTCAGGAGATGAGCTCCATGGCAGTGAGACCCTAACCTCAGATCCGGGCCAGCCGCTTCTCCTCACTGCACTGGGCACTATGGCTGGGCCGGCTGGGCTGGCTGGGCCTTGCTGGCCCTTAGTCCACCCACCCTGCCCCACAGCCTGAGGACAAGCCACTGTCCCAGGTGCTGTGAGCTGGCTCAGGCCCTGCCTTACCTCCAGCCCAAATTTGTAGAAGAAGAAGTTGATGAAGTACTTGAGGCAGCTGAGGAGGTCCTGGTCAAGCCGCTGGCGGGTACCATTGGCACACACAGCTTGCGCAGGCAGCGGGGCATGTTGGTGCTGCCGGTGGTAGTGCTCCTGGCGCCGGTACACCATGGCCTCAAACACCAGCAGCAGCAAGATCTGCAGGTGGTTCTGGGTGGGGAGAGTCAGGGTCAGCAGCGAGCCAGCAGGGGCGACCCACACTGCCCACCCAGGCCGTACTTACCTGGATATAGCCCAGGTTAGGGAAGCCCTTCCGCACCCCAAACCAGTTGGCAGGGTCGATGGGGCCGTGATATAGCAGTGACTGGCGGATCTCTGCTGCCTGCAGGTTGGTGCTATTGGGGAGGGGCTGAGCAGGGACGGGCATCACCACTGGCTCCCAGGCCTGCCCTGGGAGTTCACACCCTGCCCTGAGCCCGTCCCAAAGCCGAGAGCCCAGGCGCAGAGCCTGCCAGCCTCGGAACTGTCTCTGCAGGAAAGGCCCTGGTGCTTGGGAAGTGGAGCAGCATGGGCTAGGAGGGACATCCAGGGAAGGGGACAATGAAGAAAGCTCCAGCAGGGGCTGCCTGAGGGGCTCTCCTCCCTCTTCACTGCGGGCATCTGGGAGCCCCATAGCAGGGCCGCATTCCAGGAGGAGCACAGACCCTGGATGTAGCAGCACAAGTGGAGAGGCCCTGGCCACATACCTCAGTGCAGTTGCTGGCGTACTCCTGGGGGTTGACTACCTTGAGCTGGTAGAGCATCTTACACACAATGATGATGCAGGTCCACACAGTGGAAAGGCAGGAGGCCATGGGCCGAAAGCGTGGGTAGGGCAGGGCGAAGGCCCATAGGACCACTAGCAGCAGGTTCATCACTGACACCTGCAGGGCGGGGCAGGTGGTGGGGGTGGGGTCAGAGTAGGTGTGGGCGGGGCAGGGGCAGTGGCAAGCTGGGCAGGAGTGACCTGCTTCAGAGGCACTAATGAGGCTTTGGGGTGACCAAGCCAGCTGCTTACCTCCTTCAGGGCTACCCACACACTGTAGAGAGCCACCAGCTTGAAGATGTGCAGCTCCAGCAGGCGGCGTATGAACACCTGCACTCGGGTAAGGACGTCAGAGAAGCTGGCAGCCAGGTCCAGCAGCCGTTCAGCCACAAGCCCCCACTTGCTGGCTGCACCTGTGGTGGTGGGGTGTGGTGAGGAGGGGTCTTAACATCTTGGGGCCCAGCCTCTCTCTGACCTGCCTTGGGAGCCCCACCATACCCCCTCACCTTCAGGGGCCTGTGTGGCCTGGCAGGGGCCATGGGTGCTGAATTCCTCCTCCTGGGAGGGCTCCTCATCCTCCTCCTCCTCCTCCTCCTCAGGCTGCTGCAGCAGAGGGGCCTCGCTCACAGCACCCTGCCTGGAGAGCCGAGTCACTCGGAGAGGCCACCTCTGCCCGTGTCCCCTTCACTGTGCTTTCGATGCAGCCCAGGCCAGGTACTCCTGGCCCCCAACCCCCGTGTCACTCCCAGCCCCACAGGTCCCAGGCCCGAGGCCTTGGCCCAGCTGAGTTCCCTGCCAGGTGTGATCCTCCCTGTCCACCAGCAGGAAGCGGGCTGCACCTGCGAGCCCAGCGGGGGCGCCAGGTGCTGGGCGGGGGCACATGCTCCAGGTCGGTGAGTTGCATGAAGGGCCGGTGGAAGTAGTGCAGCTGCAGGATGCAGGCGAGCAGGAAGAAGCCAGGGATGAGGATGCTGGAGAAGAGCTCCGACACGCTGAACTGCTCCAGGCCCAGGTCCCCCAGCCTAGGGGTGGGAGGCCGTCAGCACCCTGGGGCAGCTGCACAGGGGCAGGCGTTCGGAGCCCAGGGCCAGCCATGCCCACTTACTGCTCATCTGTGAAGCCCGTGAGATTGCGCCAGTAGGCGGGGAAGTCTTGGAACTGGAAGGTGTAGACAGCAGTGAGCACCAGCATGGTGTAGGCCACCACGAACCACCAGAACACCTTGAGCAGCTTCCGCCACAGGCTATAGTACACCTGCAGGTGTGGGGGGTGCGTGAGTCCCACCCCCCAATCCCAGCCCTGTCACACTGAGCCCTGCCCTCCTGAGGCCCAGGACACAGAGCCCTGCCCCACCCACCTCGCCACGCCCCACCCTGCACCTGGAAGAGAGTAAGGCAAAGCAGGAAGAGGAACATGTAGACAATCTTGTAGACCACCAAGCGGCCGGCAAAGCTGACCACGATGAACATGCCAGCGCACACGTAGATCCAGTACTTGGCATAGATGCCGCTGACTAGCTCACCCAGGCTCCGGAGCAGTGTCTGTGTCTGAGTGGGCTCTGTGACTGGCAGAAGGGATCCACAGTTACAGGGCAAAGCCTCTGGGGTGGAGCCTCTCGTCTCTGCCCACCGCTCACCTGCACCAGCCACGGCCACCTCCATCAGCGCCGCAGGCACCCGGGCCTTCCTCAGCAGCTTCTCCTTCACAAAGCGGCGCAGCAGCAACCAAAAGGTCAGAGTGTAGAGCAGCTGTGGGGCGCAGGCATCAGCAGGCCGGGAAGGCATGGCCACCACGTGGCCCACACCGGCCACATGTGTCATACATGTCATACACGGCATGGGTCCATGTGTCCACACTCCCCACTTCACCATCCCTCACACCTGGCTTACGTGTTTGCACATATGCCCTCACAGGGTACACACAGGCTCATCTACCAGGAGACAGGGTAACCCAGTCCCTGAAGACCCTGGCACACTCCTCACACAGGGACACATGGATCTTGGAGACCCAGGGGCCACATGGGGTGTGACAGAGCTGGGCTGGGCATGCCAGGTATTGTTGGACACACAGTACCAGGGGCACAGTACTCATTCAGTCAACAAACTCTGAACCTGGCCTGCGTGGGCCAATAGGGACTCTGTGGTGACCACCAGATGTGGCTCCCTTTCCTGGAGCCCGGTGAGCAGGGGGTCAAGGCCCATCATTCTGTGGGTGGTCAGGCAGCCCCACCCCCACCATGGGGCTCACCATGGCGCCAAGGTCCAGGCAGGGGTAGCGGGTGTGCTCCAGCCCCAGCTGGCGCAGGCTGACAGGGCCCAGAGTGGTGGGCAGCTCGGGCTGCAGGTCCATGGCCCACACGTAGCGCAGGCAGCAAAGCACCAGCCCGTAGAGCAATATGCAGGGTGCACACAGGATGGCCAGCTGGTGGCGGCTGCGCACTGTCCAGATGAGGCAGGCCCAGAGCAGCAGCACAAAGGTGAGCCAGCTGTGGTATGTGATGCTCCACACCTGTGTGGCAGGGGCAGGGTGGGGTGGTGGGCAGGTAGGTGGCACAGCCACCAGGAGACAGGGCCAGGGACAGCACACGCCAGGCAGGTGTATGCACATGTGTGTACACAGAGCCCTGGGGTTGAGGCCTATTTCCTGGGGCTGAGATGGGGCAAAAAGAGGTGACCTCTCTCCCCCCCACCCGGCCCAGCACCACCACACCTCACCATCATGGCAATGAGGGCACACACGTAGCTCTGATCCAAAATGAGGTGCCCCAGGCCGTGCAACGGTGATATCTCTCTCAGCTCCACCAGCCGGGGACGTGCTGGGGGCAGGGCTATGGTCAGCTCCCCTGGGGATACCTGAGTCCCTCCCCACGCCAGCTCTGAAGCACAGACAGCAGGTGGGAGCAAAAGCAGGGCCCATCCCAACCTGTCGTGATCATGGTCTTGACTCCCAAGCCCCCTAAAGACAGAGTGCATGACCCTAGCCTTTTCCAGTGGTGCCTGTGACTGTCTGACTCTTGGAAATCACACAACTGACCAAGCCTTAGAGTGGAGAAGCCACGGAACAGAGCTGCTACCTGTGCGAAGTGCCCAGGACACACCCTCCCAGGAGGACAAAGGCCTCCTAGACCCCTGCCACCTGCAGCCACTTCCCAACCAGGGTGGGCAGGGGCAAGGAGCCCTGGACACCCTCAAGTCTTAGGATCAGCACCACCTGGCCCAGGGAAGGCTGCTGTGAGATTGCAGGCTTCACACAGGAGCTTGTAGCCACCAGGGGGCAGCCTTGGCCTTGCCCACAGGCCTGTGCCGGGATCCTGGAGTCTGGAGGGCAGACATATGCCCTAGGAGCCCACCACCTGCTACTCACCAGGACGCTGCTGGACAGGGCTTGGGCCAGTCAGGTCGTGCACAATGCAGTTCTCAGCCTCAGCGTCGGGCCCCATGAATGTGGGGATCATGTGCTGTGGAAGACATGTTGTAAGCCTGCCCAGGCCCTGCTCACCTGTACACCTGTGTGGCCTCCCTGGCCTGGCCTGGCCCCACTCACCTGTGTGGCCTCCCCATCCTGAGAGACCACGTCTGGGCCCCGGGGACCCTGTTCCAGCTGGTCCAATTCCAGCTCGGGCTCCTCATCCACCCCGGTGGCTTCCTTTCTCTGTGGACAGATCTGCAGGCTCAGCCCCGCACCAGCCCTTTCCCGGCTCCCCCTGTGGTGGCCAGAGCAGTTGGGTGCCGGGGCTGAGCTGAGGATGCTGAGCTCACCTGGATCTCAGGCCTCTGCTGCCGGAGCTTCAGGAGGGAGATGAACGTGTAATAGAGCAGCAACAGGACCCCTGGGCTCACGTACACCGGCCAGTCATGGCTGGTATTGAGGACCAACATGTGGGGGCTGGAGCAATTGGTGGGGCCCACGAAGTCCTTAAGACCAAACACCCTACCGGGAGACAGCCTGTTACTGACTACCTGCCTGGGGGTCAGAGGCAAGCCCCAGCCAGGCAGGCAAGACAGGGGTGTGCAGGGACCCTCACCGGGCCCAGATGCTGGCAGGTGGGAGCACATCCTGGACAAAGGGTGTTTGGTAGCAGTAGAGGCAGATGAGGTGGCAGGCAGCAAAGCAGCCCACCATGACACAGATGGTACTGAAGCCCAGGGGGCTGATGGGAAAGTGGCAGGCCCACCAGGTGCAGATGCCCAGGAAGACCAGCAGGTAGACACTGGAGAGGGCTGAGGGGTGGGCAATGCCTGCAGGGCAGAAGGACTCAGGTCATTCCAGGTCACTGGGGAGTTCTAAGAACTGTCCCCCTCCCCCTGCACAGTGGTCAACATCCATGTCCCTCCCCGCCCTGGGTACCTGCCAGCGCAAGCAGCATGACAGCCAGGGTCCGCCCTGCAGCCACCAGCAGCCAGTGGGCTGTGACCCGGAGCCGGGAAGTCAGCCATGTCCTGGGCTTGGGGGCCAGCGCTGGGACTTCCTGTAGTCCTGCCAGGACACCGGTGTCAATGTCCCTCTCCTCACCATCCTGCTGAGGCAGTTGCAGATCCACATCAGGCAGTGACTGGGAGGCCTCAGCCCCAGCCCTACCACCCAAGACTCCTCACCTCCCTCCCCCAAGCCTGCCACCCCCCCAGCCAGGCACAGAGACCCTGACTGCCATGTGGGTTGACTCAGACCCTTCCAGAACCCCTCAGGCATCTCGTTTATCTCCTCCTCCAAGCTTGGGAAGACCTCAGGTGCCTGACTCTGCCAGAGAACCCACCCCAGAGCTGGCTCCTGGGAGGGGACTTTTAGGAAGCAGAGGGTGTGGCGTGCCCCCCATGCAGCCATACTGAGCTGGGCACTCAGGCCACCTGCCTGGTCCTCAGGTCTAGAGGAGATGGGTCATGGATGAGGGCAGAGCCATCTGCCTCTAGGGTCTCTGGAGAGTGAGGGGACCCCAGCACACAGCAGGCACAGGTCTCCTAGAGCCCTGCCCTTCCCCACACCTGCAGAGCTGGCCTGCTGGGGGTGCTGCCCTCCTGGGCCTGAGAGGGACAGAGTTGGCTGAGTCTCTGCCTGGGACTGGGGACCTGCTTCCCGAAACAGGGCTTTTCCCAGGCCCCAGAAAGCCAGGGCGTGGTGGAAAGAACAAACTGTCATCAGAGGCCTGGGCTCTGGTCAGCTGCTGGCAGCATGTGTGCCCAGCTGTGCCTCTGCAAACAGCTGAGGTGGTGTTCAGTGAGAACCCGTGAGGACACAGGCTCTGAGGCCCGGGCTGGCCCCAACCCAGCTCCCAGGGTCTTGTGCTGTGCAGCCGTAGGCCGGTCCCTTAACCTCTCTGAGTCTATGCCCTGTCTGGAGGCCCCACTTAGACAGTGGGTGGGAAAGGTGAGCCAGACAGGCCCTACCCTCACAGGTTGGGGCTGGGGTAGGGGGAAGCCCCAGGAGGTGCTGAGGACCAGAGCCAAGAGGCAGGGGACAGGGAAGAGGCTGGGTTTGGTAAGTAGGCCGACCGGCCCATGCCCATCCTTCGAAGGCCACACAGAGCTGGAGGTGGCCTCACCACTGCCCTGGGACCCAGGGTGGCCCCATCAGACTTCAGCGTGACCCTGAAGAGCTATAGCCATGGGCACAGGGCTTCGGAGCCAGGGCAGCCAGGTGTAGCACACCTGCCACAGCCATGGCCGGGGAGAGCTGTGGACCTCCTGGTCAGATAGGGTGGCCTTGGTGGGTGCAGGAGCCGGGCCTGCTATGTGGCCACACCAGCCCCTTCCCTCTCTGGGCTCATCTGGAAGCCAGGGCCATGTGCCCAGCAGGTGCCAGACATTGATGAATGGGCGCTGGGGCTGAAGCCCAGCACCCGCAGGCAGGGAATGCTTGCGCCAGGACACCTGGATGCCATAAATCTTGGCCCAACCCTGGGCCCCAGCTCTTGGCAGAGGCCAGGCTAGGCATAGGGTGGTGGAGCACAGGGCCTCACAGGAGCTGGTGGGAAAAAGGCCTGGGCCGCACAGGGCCTTGGGTGCCACGCCAGGCCCAGAGCCTTGAAGGGCTCCACTGCCCTCCCAGAACACAGTTCTGCAAGTGTCTCAGGGCTGTCCATGGGCCTGTCCATGGGCCTGGCCATGGAGTGCTGTTGCCCACCTCTGCCCACCCCTCCCTCTGCATGGCCTCGAAGACCCCTGGGCTCAGACCCGGGTTCACAGCCTGGTGGGGTGCAGTCTCGCATGGACAAGACCACATGCCAGCGGGCTTGGGAAGGGGACCTGGCCTCTCTCCTCCCATGACTGCTGTCTGTATCAACTAAGAAGTCTCCACCCGCCAGAAAGATGTGAATGGCCCCAGGCAGCCCCAGGCGAGTGCGCCCCTCACCAGGTGCTCCCTCTCACTCCTCCTACGGTGCCCACACAAGCCGAGGCAGACGGATGACACCACCAGGATGCCCAGGTCGGGGGCCACCAGGCGGATGGCATTGGGGATGTCCTTCAGGTCCAGCCTGCAAGGGACCAGGGAGGCACGGTCAACACGGGGTGTGGGCTGTCAGTGGAGGACAGGGCCATGCTAGGTCTTACCTCGTGACTCCGATGTAGCATGAGACATTCTCCCAGAGGCTGTCTGCAGACAGAAGAGGGGACCCGATCAGGAGGGCAGCACAGCAGGGACTCCTGGAGTACAGGACTCCAGGACCTACCTCAGGGGCACTTGAAAAGGTTCCTTCTCCTGACAGGGAAACTGAGGCCTGACCTTGGGACCTGGGGTGGCCCCATCAGACTTCAGTGTGACCCTGAAGAACTGCAGCCATGGACACAGGGCTTCAGAGCCAGGGCAGCCAGGCGGAGCACACCTGCCACAGCCACGGCCGGGGAGAGCTGTGGGCCTCCTGGGGAGACATGGGGAGGGCGGCCCAGTGGGGCAGCATGCAGCTAGACAGGGTCTTGAGACAGCAGCTGTCTGTGCTGCTGGGGACAGGGACAGGTTGGAGCCCCGTCTCAGCCATGGCTGGCAGTGCCACGACGCCCGTTTTCTTCCAGCTTTGTACCAAAAATACCAGGAGGACATCACAGGGTGGCCATGAGGGCTCAGAGCAACCCTCGCCTGGGTGATGGACAGGTCCCTGTCCCAGCTGGGGGATAGGTGCCAGCTACAGACACTGTCAGTGAGCAGGCATGGGACACCGGGGTGCAGGCCAGGGGGCACCCAGGGCTTCAGGAGCCACCTAGCCGTGTGGCTCAGCCCCAGCGGGAAGGATGGTGCAGAATGGCGGACACTGAGAAGACCTGGCCGCTCCCAAGCTGGCCCAGCCCAGCCCAGCCCGCAGCCAAGTTATTCCTGGAAGATGTCCCCAGGGCCACCTGGGCTGGACATAAATCCTGGCTGGCAATGGCTCCTGTTAGGCAGTGCCTGGCTCAGGCAGGGCATCTTGGGGGGCCTGGGCCCACTCTGTCCCAGGTCAGCTGTGGATGCTCCCTGCCCTCAGGCCAGGTCCCCAGCACCGTCCTCTTCCCCACCCCCAGCAACTCACATTTGGCTCTCAGCAGCTCATCCAGGCTGGGCACGGTGTGTACGGTTATCTGGAAGGCCAGGTGTGCCAGCAGGAAGAGCAGGCTGAGGCTCAGCAGAGCACGCAGGAGCCGGATCGCGTGCCCTGCTGCAGAGGGGGCAGGTGAGGCTGAGTACAGACCCACTGGGGCACTGCCCAGGGGATGCACCCTCCAGCTAGGCCTGAGACCCACGGCCAGGGGATTCAGGGTTGGAGCAGGTAGGGAGGCTGGCTCCTCACCCCTGCTGCAGCCCTGGGAGTGCTGTCACCTCCCTGACACAAAGGAGACATGGCCAGAGCAGAGGAGCAGCTGGTCCCAGGTCACACAGTGAGAGGCCAGCAGGGCCTGCCCACCAGGTCGGGCCAGTGCAGGAAGGAAAAAACCCTGGGCCTTAGAGATGCAACTTTTCATTTGTGCAACAGAGATTTGTCTCTGCCAGGCCACCATGAGAAGGAACCAGAAGCAACACTATGGTGGGCTGGCAGCAAGGGCCTGTGTAGGATGCCTAGAGAGGAGGTCAGCTCTCTCCAGGAAAGGGGGTGAACAGCACAGGTGGGGGCTGTGGGGCTGAGATATGCCCTACGCCAGGAGCACAGAGCCCAATGCACAGGACTGTGGCCCAGTTGGTGCCTGGCATGGCCAAGAGCCTGGCAGGTCATTTCACTCATCACTTCACTAGGAGATAGAGGCTGGGATCCAATCACAGGGCCACGGAACCCAGGTGGGTATGGCCATGCCTGGCCAGATCTATGCTCACCACTGGGTGCCATGGCCTTGCGTTGCCCCTGCCAGCCATACCCATGGCCTTGGTGGTGAGTTGTCCTCGCCTCTGCTCCCATGGGCAATGGCGCAGGGAACTCGGGCCCCGCTGGCAGCCAGCGCTGCCCCAGGCCAGCCAACTTCAAGGATGAGGACCATGGACCCTGGGGACAGGTGGTGCCACTGCCCACCCAGCATGCTCACAGCAGGGGCTGCCTCATTTGCAGTTTCTGGGGCACACGTTGCCAAACCCAGTCAGAATCGCCCTCGGGACCCTGGGCTGCCTGGTGGGTGATTCCTCCCGCAAGTTCCACCCCCAGGCGCTCTGCTGCAGAGTCGTCGGGCAGGGAGAGAGTGACGGCAGGGCCTGGCGCAGTGGACATATCATGCAAGGGGGGAGCCTGGGGTAGAGCTGACAGCCTGAGGAGAGTGGGCCACAGTGGGAAGAGCATGTCCCTCAGCTGAGTGACCCGGAGGTGGCTGTGGGGCTGCCCCCAGGCCTGCATCTCCATCCTCACCACAGAGCCACTGGACAGCTGCACCCACACACAGAGATGAGAAAAAAGAAGCTCAGGAGGAGGCCCACCACCCAGGGGCTCTGAACCCTCCAGTCACCCCGACATGCAGGATGGGCCCGTGTAGCCTGGCACCTCCCAGCTGTATCGAACCCCTAACATCCTGAGAAGGGAGCAGGGGAGCCTCATGCTGGCCAAGCTCTGCTGACCCTGCCTAGCAGCCACTGTTCTGAGCTGCCCCCACCTGGCCTTTGAGCCCTGGCCTTGGCTCCCTGCTCACTACATGGGGGACTTTGGAGGGGACTGTCCATGGGGAGAGATGACAGTCCACAGGGGGACTGTCCATAGGGATGAGGACTGTTCATGGGAGGACTGTCCACGGGGAGGGACTGTCCATATCCCACCCCAGAGGCAGCACACACCTTCCCAGCTACAGCAGAAAAAAAGAGTGGGTCCATGAGGGAAGAGCAGCCCTGTAGGCCCCTGCAGCAAACAGGAGAGGGCTGAAGTGGGGCCTTCTGCTCCCTGTGGAGCAGCTGGCCCTAAGCCCTCCAAAAGTGCCGTTCAGCCTGCACAGGCTCATGGGCATCTCCCCCTCCTGGAGGTGTCCTGCCCCTCCACATACCCCCTGCCCCGCTCTCCTGACTCCTTAGGGCTGCCAGTGCCCATCCCTCGAGGGGCTCACACATCATTCAGGCAGCGCTGCTCCTGGGTGTGGGTGTGGTCAGCTAGGGGGCCCCATCACCGGGCAGAGGAAAGGGCGTCCACAGCCCTGAAGCCCCACACACGGAAAAGGTCTGGAGCGGGCGGGGGTTGGGGAGGGGTTGAGACAAAGCGCTTGCTGAGCCTCACCCAGCAGCACTCAGGCTGAGCCCTGCACAGCCACCAGGCCAGGGAGCACGGTGTCCCTAGGGTCCCTGGGCCTCTGTGGCCAAGGAAGCAGGGCTGGCGAGTGGGGACACAGACTGGCCTCTGGTGGCTGAGGCACCAACAGGTTCTGGCTGGCCCTGGAGGTCTGGGGGTGCCACAGGGTTCTGCCAGGATGTGGGGGTGGTGAGAGGGGGGGAGTTCTCCAGGGATCAGGAAAGGTGGCAGGGGCTTCCCTCTACCCTAAAAGATGAGCAGGTGGGGGGAGCTGACCTCATGGGCCTGTGGCCATCTGGGGCCCATGCCAGCACCCCTGCCCCACAGCCAGGGGATAGGCTGCTGCCTGTGCAGCCAGCCAGGCGCCATCACACCTTCCACTGGGTGGTGCCAAGGCCAGCGGCTGTGCGGCCAGGAACCCATGGGCGCCCTTCATGGGCAGGCCTCACATTTTCCTCTCCGCCCGGAAAAAGCAGGCAGGATCTGTCCCTGAAGGGCGTCTGAGCAGCAGACAGACAGACGGAGGTTCAGGTGGGGTTCCTGCCACTGCCACCCTCTCCTGCTCAGTGAGAGCTGTGTCCCCACATGGGATTGGGGGCACCCAGGTGTTCGAGGGCCTAACATTTCCAGGCCAACGGTTTCCTGCTTAGCAAGACCTTGGCCCTGCACACCCCAGCCACATGTCCTGGGGGCCTCCTCCTGGGGTTCCAGTGACTCCCAGCACTTGCTTGAGCTGGGCCCCCAAAATGCCCTCACTGCTCTCTGAACCCCAGAAAGTTACCCATGCCCTGAGCCCAGTGCCCGTTCCAAGACCCTCTGAGTAGGGCAGAGCCTTAGGTACTAGGCCAGGGAGGGAGTGACCATTTTCCTACAGTCAGTGATGGGTCCCAAAGACATCTCCAGCCCAATCTCTGGGCCCTGTGGACCTCTGACAGGGTTAGGGCAGAGTGGGCTGAGGCTACTCACAGCAAATGGGAAGGAATACACACTGGGGGGGCAGAAGCCAGGGTAGCAGGACAAGGCAAGGACCTCGCTGGCCCTCACTGACCCTGCAGGTCAGGGCCACAAGCCAAGGACAGTGGGCATCCCCAGCAGCCAGAAGAGACAAGGAAACCAGTCTCAAGCCTCCCAAGAGAGTGGTGCTCTGCCCACTCAAAGGCTACTTGGGTTCTGATCTCCAGAGCTGAGTGGGTCACAGCAGCCACCACTCCCTGGAGCACAGGGCAGCATCAGGGCCAAACCTGGAGCACTTGGGAGTCACCAAAAGGCACAAAACAAAAGCTAGGTACCTACAGCACAGCTGACCAGAGCCCAGGGTCCTCTCCAGAAGTCCTGTCCCTGTTGCCATGGCCAGCTACCGGGACCCTCCCTGTCCCTACCCCACAGGAGAAGCCCACAAGGGGCAGCAGCCAGTCCGGTCCACTCCCAAACCTATAGGGTGCTCAGCCTCCCAACCTGGGGATTTGGGACAGAGAGGAGCAAGATGCATCCCTGCCAGGGGTGGGACCTGGGCCTGCACACTCGCTGTGGCTTCCTGAGGGACGTTGGTGACAGTTTGGGGATCCTACCCACTACCTCTCCCATCACTTCAACACACCGTAGGACAAGCAATCAGTGGGAAGGATTGAGAAACAGCTACATCCCGGCAAGAAAGGAAAGTGAGTCTTGTTGGTGGCTGCACTCCTGCACCAAGTACCCAGAGCCCCGCCTGGTAAGCATGCCCCTCCTGGCCCCATGCCCCCACCTGCACCCCTTACCTTGTGCACTGTTCCACGCAGGGCCAGGCAGCCAGGGCAGGAGCAGCAGGACCAGCAGGTAGACAAGCGAGAGAATGTTCACACGCACCAGGGAGGCTGTGGGGAGACAGGCGCTCAGCACCGTGGCCAGCGGTTCCTCCGCTCCTCCCAACCCATGAGGCCGTGAGCACCCCTGTGTGGGGTCCAGGGACAGGGAGCCCACACTGCTGTTGCTGGGCACCACTCTGACCAGTGTCCAACAACCTGGCTAAGGTGCATGTGCACACATACCCCTCACACAGCAGGGGCAGGCACTGTGCTCCCGACAACGGCCACAGGCATGTGACTGATTTTCCTAACTTGTTTTTTATTTTTTCTCTGATTGTTTTGAGAGCGGGTCTTGCTGGTCTCCACAGCAGCCTTGAGCTTGCTCTGCAGCCCAGACTGGCCTTCAGCTCAGCCCTTCTGGTCTGTGCCCCTGCGCCTGGCCAGTTTCTCCCTCAGCACACAGCTGACTGGTTGCTTCAATGTTCTGCTCCAGGAGCTTCCCCAGGAGGAGACACCAGCCCTGCAGCACCGCCCATCTGTCCTCCAGGCCCGAATCCCATTCTTCCCAGACTGCACAGCTCGCAGCCTGGCTTCTAACCACGTGGGGCTGAGGGTCCAGCCGAGGACTGCGCGGTGGCCAGGTCCCTGAGCCATAGCACTGTGGCCCTACCCACCTCTCACAAAGTCAGCCTGTTTCCTCCCAGGAGCGAGGTGACAGATATGGGTCTGTGCCAGGGCCACTGAAGCCCACTCAGCTCTCCTATGGTGTAGGGAAGACTGCATGCTGCCACCTCTGTGCCCTCCATGCCTCAGGAGCCCCGAGGGCCCAGCCCTGGGGAGGCAGGGCATAGCCAACCCTGCATTCATCAGATATCTGTGCTCTCCTGGACACCGGCCTTGTGCTCCACCAAGAAGGCTAGACCAGAGGTGGTCTCCTCAGGGTTTGTTCCTGTTACTCTCTGCCCTGTGTACCCCATGTGTGAGGACCACCACCCTGCCATGGGTCTGATATTAGCCAGCCAGACTCAGGAACACGAGTTGGTCTCAGGATGAACCCTAGAAGGAGGAGACAGGCCAGGTGCGTAGTCTTTTTTTTTTTTTGTCTTTTTGAGACAGGGTCTTGCTATGCAGTTCAGGCTGGCCTTGAGTTCACTTTGTAGCCCAGGCTGGTCTCAAACTTGCAATGATCCTCCTGCCTCAGCCTCCCAAGTGCTGGGATTACAGGCATGTGCCACCATGCCAGGCCAGGTGTATAGTCTTAACAGGTCAGGCAGGTCACTCTCTAGAGACCCAACAGGGCTGGGGTAGAGGGTGCTGTGCAGATAGATGTCCCAAGGACAGTTCCCGTCCCAGGCCTCTTGTGGCCCCGGTCACAGCAGGACTCATGTCCTCACTGCTCCAGGGAGCAGAGGGTGCTGCTGGGTGGTGCCTGCCTTCTGCCTGCAGCCCCCACATGAGTTTCAGCAATTGGCAGAAGGTTCTAACAGTTATACATCTCTATAACAGAAAATCAATCTGCTGAGCCTGAGAGGCAGGAGAGATGCAGGCTGCTGCCTGCCACCAGGGCCAGCCCAGCCCAGTCCCTACTGCCCAGCACCAGTCCCCGTGCCAGCCCGGTGAGGGCTTCTCCGGCCAGGTGATGCCCACCTGTCCACCTGCCTACTGCCCACAGTCTACCTGCCCCCTCATCCATCTACCCACCCACCCATCCACCTGCCCCCCATCCAAGTGACTTTCTTCCAAGGACTGGTGCTGCAGGCCCCCACATGTGCTCTGTGGGGAGCCTGTGACATTGAGCAGGTCACAGGCACCAGAAAGGGGGACAGAAGCCTGGGGCCAGGGGCCTAGCATCGCTGGGCCCTGGGCTCCTAGGAGAGACACAGGCTCATCCCCTAGCCAGCCCCATCCAGAGACCAGAGGCTTCGAGGGGGCCAAGCTCCCATCAGGAAGGTGGGACAGCCGCATGGTGCTCCCTCACAGCAGTGTAAATGCACTTAAGCCAACGGCGGGCAGCGGTGAGGGTCTCCCAGATGGATAAATGGGCGGGCCCTGAGGGCTATGAAGGGCTCCAGAAATGGCTCGCAGCTGTGGGCTGGGGGCCGTCTGAGCTGCATATGGGTGACGACCGGAGAGTGAGATCTGGGAGACAGATGGGAGCCCCTCCCCCACCTCTCAGCCCGAGCTGAGCAGGAGTGAAGGAGCCTTCCAGAAGCTCTGTCTGCCAGGAGGAGACAGGAGATGGGGGCACTGCCCTGCCCTAGGGGCCTCATCACAGGGGTCTAGGCCCCTGGGGGTACCACCAGCACCCCAAGATTCCACCCATTTACCCCTTCACTCAGTCCACACAGGCACCCACACAGCAGGCAGTGAGGCAGGACCACCACATCTTGCAGACCACGCACTGTCCCCACAGTGAGGACACTGAGGCTCAGAGGGTGGGCCCCACTGGCTCCAGCATGGCAGGGACAAGAGAGTCGTGGGACAGCAGGGCACAGGCCAGCCCTGGCCTACCATCCACCCTGTGCGGAGGCTGGCACTGGGGGGTCAGTGCCCAGACAGCCTCAGATGCCAGCTCCAGGGACACACAGGAAGCCAGGCCTGGCTCAGCCCAGCCAGCAGGACAGGAGGAGGCTGTAGGATCTCGCTCTGTGTCGGCCCATCAGGGGAAGGGGAAGCAGGAAGCCCGCCACAGGGCCCAGGGCCCTCAGGCCAGCACAGGGTGAGGGCGGGGGCCAATGTGCCCGAGTGTGTCATTCAGATGAGGGGACAGAGCCTGAGGGCCCAACGGCCGGCCACGTGGCTGAAACCCTGGCTCCAGCCCTGCCCTGGCCTGGCTGTGCCCCTGGTCTAAGCACATCCTTGGGACCTTGAGCAGGAAGGGGCAGGGGACGTGGGTAGGTAGGGGAGGCTGCACCTTGAACCTGGCCACCACCTGGCAGATGGTAAGATCCACTGCAGAGCCGGTGGGGACAAAGGTGCTGCAGGAAGGGCTGAGCTTGCTGTCCTCTTAGGGCTGCACGGCTATGACCTCACCCAAACAGCCCTTCCTGAGCCTGAGACAACAGTCAGGCTGGCAGGAAGAGTGACAGCACATTGGGCCCCCGGACGCTCGCCCCACAGTCGGAGACGGAGGACAGCATAGCGCTGCTCTGAGTGGGGCAGACCAAGCCCTGGGCCAGGTCCTCCACAGGCGCACGCCTGGGCCTGGGCGGGCATCTGCTCTCAGCTGGGTCAGGGAGGGAGGAAGCCAGCCACGGGGCCACATGTGCCACACAGCCTAACAGGACTGCAGGCCACTCCTGGGAGGCTGGTCAGCACTTAGCAGACACCCCAGTGGTGACCTGCCCCCAGGCCCTGGAGAGGTGTAGGCGCAGCAATCTGATGCCCATCAGAGGCAGAGCAAGGCTGCCCGGGGCCTGTCTCATGGAATCCGGCAGCACCCAGCAGGACCGTGACTGGCGCCTCTGCTTCACAGACAAGGATGAGTCTGGGGACCACGGTGTGCAAGCCTCTCCTCCTCTGCAAGGGATGGCCACCTATTCCCTGCAGGGACAGAGCAGAGGGCACCCTGGGGAGGGTCACCCTCATGCACAAGAGAGCCTGGCAGGTAGCATGCCCACACCAAGACCAGGGAGGAGTCTCTGGCACAGGGCACAGCATGCTAGGCTGCCGAGGACAACAGTGCAGGGTACCGAGGCCCTGTAGCAGAAACAGGAGTCCAGGATGGAGGTGGGTCAGGGTGCCAGATCCCAGTGCCATGTAGTCTCCAAGCCACAGCTCTGCTTGGGGCCTGAGTGCCAATGCCTGTAGCAGTGGGGGTCACTGGGGACACCGTGCAGGGAAAGCCCTGCCACCCAGGGCGGCCACACACCAGGCAGGGGGCACAAGGCCTGGGCACGGATGCCTTCAGTAGGGGCAGGAAGGGTTTGGAGCAGCCAACCACAGATGCCTCATGCACAGCAGGAAACTGAGGCTCACATCCTAACCTCCGGCCGTGGAGCCCAGGCTAGGATAGAGGCCAGACGCGGGCAGGCCCTGTCAGAGCCCTTCTGTCCCCTGCTCTGCCATCACCAGGAAATCTGAGGACACCAAATAATCACTTTTTCTCCCATGAATGGAAATCAAGCCGGGCGTGGTGGTACATGTCTATAATCCCAGCACTCAGGAGGCTGAGGCAGGAAGATTGTTGTGACCAGCCTGGGCTACAAAGTGAGTTCAAGACCAGTCTGAACTTCATAGCAAGACTCTGTCTCAATAAGACAAAAAATCAAGGACATGTGATTTCCACCCTGAGCAGCAAGCACCAGACACTGAGTCCTTCCTTGTCAGCTGGCCTGGGCTGAATCAGAGAAAACCTCAGTGCTGGACGGAAACACACCCCACGCTCTGTGCTCCAGAGCCAGCATGAGGGTTCCCAATAGTGGGCAACCAACCTTCACCCAGCCCCAGGCCTGTTAGCCATTCACAGGGAGAAGCGGAGAGTTTCAAAGAATGCTCTGCCAAGACTCCGAGGAAATACTTTTCTTCCCATCAGAAACAAGCGTCAGTTGTTTTATGCCCATCCTAGCACCACACTTCCAATGCAGACTGAGCCACATCCTTGGCTGCTGCCCCACAGACTGCAGGCCGCAAAGCCCCACTCAGGCTGAGGGCCCTTGCCACATACAGCCCACTGGATGTGCTGGCTTGCCTGTGCCCTGTCACACTTCACGGGAGCCAAGCCCAGGGGAGGCAGAAGCACCATCCCAGCAGGGACAAGCACTGCCCTATAGTCACTGCCAAGAGTGCACACTTTTATCTGCCCCAGTAACAGCTCCCAATGTGGGTCACAAAGAACTGAAGGACATCAGAGTTTAGAAGCTGCAACAAGAAATGTGCGGCAGAAACAATGCTGAAAACCTGGCAGTTTGTACAGTTAAAACGCCTCGCGAAGTGTGGGACGTGGTGGCACACGCCTGTAATCCCAGCACTCAGGAGGCTGAGGCAGGAGGATCATTGCGAGTTTGAGACCAGCCTGAGCTACAAAGTAAGTTCAAGGCCAGCCCAAACTGCATAGTGAGAACCTATCTCAAAAAGACAAAACAAACAAACAAACAAACAAACAAAAAAACACAAAAAGTCCCCAACTCCTTGAAGACACACAGAGGCCTCCACATTTCTGTTTAACTGGTAAGGCACTGAGATGGAATTCTGAGAGCGTTACTAAGTACACTTAGTATGAGATCAATATTATCAACAGACTGAAGCTGGAAACATTTTGGTCACAGTAAAAGCTTTCCCCAAGAATACACTTAGAGTTCAACATGCAGAATATTATTCTTTACATAAAAAGGAAATTCTTTTTTGTTGTTGTTGGTTTTTTTCTTTTTTTGAGACAGGGTCTTGCTTTATAGTTTAGGCTGACCTTGAACTCACTATGCAGTCTAGGCTGGGTTTGAACTAATGGCAGTTGTCCTGCCTCAGCCTCCCAAGTGCTGGGATTATAGGTATGCAACACCACAACTGGCAAAAAAAAAAAAAAAAAAAAAACACATTTAAAGGAGGTGAGGTTCTACATTTATTAAAGGTAGGAAAAGAAACATACTCTGCAGAGTGAGTTTGGGCCAACTAGAGTAGGAAGGAAGAAGTACACTCCATGGGTAAAAGGACCGCTGCAGTAGGGAGAGCCCAGGGATTCTTAAAAATTTACTTATTTTGGTTTTTTGAGTAATTCAGGCTGGTGTTGAACTCACTATGTAGCTCAGGCTGGCACTGAACTCCTGACGATCCTCCTGCTTCAGCCTCCTGAATGCTGGTATTACAGGCATGCAGCTCCACACCTGGCTGGAAATTTTTTTTAGAGGGGGGATTCTTCATTTAAACAGAGTTCTTAAAATAAAGTTTAAAAGGAAAGATAAAGCTTTGCTTAGGTGTGTTGGGGCACACCTATCCCAGCCCCGGGGGAGACTGAGCCAGCAGGATCACAAATTCCAGCCCAGCCCAGGCAACTTACAGATTTAGTAAGATCCTATCTCAAAATTTAAAAATAACAAAGGGCTGGGAGGTTGGTATTACAAAATAAAAACAAAAAACACCTCGCCTACTTTTATAGCATATATACTATGATAGAATATATTTTAGCAAAAAAAAAAGCCAATGACTCCCAGGCTTTGGTCACTTTTCTACCTGCTGGAAGAGGAAGAGTACTGAAATTCCAGCGCACAGGGCGGCAATGTGGTGGTGGGAGGGGCTGCTTCAAGCTCCTGAGGCCCCTTCTTGCCCGAAGGCCCGCGCCCTGGGCTCTTCCCCTTGTGGTTACTCCACACTCCACCTTTTTTTCTTTTTTTCATTTATAGTCTGTTTTTTGGTTCTGGGGATTGAGCTCAGGACCTTTGCTCTGAGCTACACACGCAGCCCTCTGAAGTTTCCAGGCAGAGTCTTGCTAACTGGCCCAGGCTGGGCTCAAACTTTCCACCCTCCTGCCTCAGCCTCCCATAGTGCTAGGGTTACAGGTGTGCACCACCATGCCTGGCTTGGTGTCTTTTCCTTTGCATTTTGGGTTTTTTTTGTTTGTGTAATTTTATACACCTTAGTTTCAACAAAGGTAATGTCTGCTTGTCCAGTGAGAAAGCAGACATAATGAAAACATAGTGTATAGAGATGAATGTTTCTGACATGTATCCATCAGTTGAGTCTTTTTACTGAAGCTGAAATAGGAAAATCAAGACATAAAAAATAGAGAGGCCTGCAGCATCCCAGCACCCCAGTGTCTATCTCCCCAATGGCACAGAGGGTGGCTGGACAGAATGGCAGGATGCAGGGAAGCTCCTGAGGGCTGCCCCGCATTGGTGCCCACAGTGGCCAGTCCTGCCTGTCCTCCTTTGCAGCCAGCAGAAGACAGCGACCCCCACAGCTTCTGGGGGAGACACAGGCCCCCTTTTCTCATCCAGTAGTCAGGACCCTTACTGGGAGACCCCCCCGCATAGCTGGAGCTCCTGTGCTCCCACGAAAGCCAGGTCTGATCAGTCCCGGCCTTGGCCAGTGCAGGCCTGGGCTCTTGCTCCTGGGTCCACTGCACTGCATACTAACCCAGCTCTCCCCACCTGTGACGGCAACAGTGATTGAAGAGGCACAGCCCCATGCCACCCTAGTGCCTCGGAGAAATGCCAACCTGGACTGCAAGATGGGGCCCAGGCCTGCTCCCCAGAGCTACACTTGCGGGAACCTGTGGCGAGTGTGGGAAGACCGTGTGCCCATGAGTTACTACAACTAGGTTGAATCCTGGGCCACCAAGGTCCAGTTGACCACGGCCAAGGCCAATCCTGTAGACTCAGTCACTGAGTATCACAGGTGCCCCCTCACACCAACTGCCAGTTACCCCCAGGCTGGAAACACGGGTCATGAGAAAGCAAAGATTCCTTTCTCACAAAAACTAAAATTAAAACAAAAACAAGCAGAGCATGGTGAGGAATGCCAGTCACTGCAATTATTCAGGAGGCTGAGGCAGGAGGATCACAAGCTCTAGGCCAGCCTGGATGACTGACTATCTCAAAATAAATAAAGACTGAAAAAACAGCCAGGCAGCAGTAGAGACAGCAGTCACCTCACGGTATAGGACTGCCCAGGAAGGACACGCGCCCTACAGCTCTGAAAGAGACAGGCCCTGCCCCATGCCCCTGGCAGGAACTGGCCTCCTGCTGTCTCAGGCCAGCAACTCCATGCAGGGCTGGTGGGGCCCAGAGATGGGGACAGGAGAGCCAGCGCCCCCCATGACAGCTGCCAGCCCGGGGTCCCGGCCCAGCCCTGTGCAAGCCAGCTGCTGCAGCCCTGGTGCTCACTGCCTTATTTGGCTCAGGCCAAAGCCATGAACACTGTGCTGGGTCCTGCCAGGGGCTGGGGAAGGCAGGGAGGAGGAAGGGGAGGTGGTGAGGGCATGTGACCTGGAGCTGCTGGCACTGCCTGTTCTTCGAGGGAGGCCACACCAGCTCCCCCAGGAGGCAGGGGCTAAAACCAAACACAAGGCCAGACCAGAGGTGGTGGTGCAGGGGATGCACACCCAACCTGGGACAAGGTGGCCTGGGGATCACCCCTGGGGCCCATGCCTATCAGGCCACCCTCTGAGGATGCCCTGCCCCAACACCCCTGGGGGACAGTGGCCTCACGTGTGCTCCACTCTCTGAGCACGGCCCTCCCACACCCACTCCCAAGCTTCTTCACTGCAGGGTCCCGGCGCCCTTGGTGATCCCAGCACTGGCTACAGCCACGTTGGGGACTCGTTCTGCAGACCCTGCCCATTGCCCATGGAGCCAGGGAGGGGGGTGGTGAGACTGTGCCCTCGCAGGGTCATGGTCAGGGAACACTGCGGTTGGCAAAGCTCTGAATACCTCAGTCCTCTGGTTCCACAGACAAAACCAGGCTCATGGGAGAAAGTCAACAACAGGCAGTGGCCCAAGGAGGGGCTCAGGGGCTGAGGCGATGGCCCGGGCCCCACGGAGGGGCCAGCGGGAGCTGCCCCCTGCAGTAGGGAACTATGCATTACCTACTTGGGGCCCTGCCAGCAGCCTGGGGCTAGGGCCCTGCGGGAGCATTTAATTAACACTTAATTAACACGGTATCCAGGGTTTAATTAGCATGGTTCTGGGAAACGGTGGTTTTAGGTGGTTTTACGGCTCATCTGACCTGCAAGGGGAGGTCGCAACAACCTGGCTCCCAGCCGCAATACCAGCCCCATGGGATACAGCAAGTGGCCATAGCCGATGAGGCACAGAGGGACCCAAGAGGACATATGGCCCCTGCAGTGGCCCTTGGAGAACCAGGACACCCCTCCTGGCATCTCTCAGCCACAGAACGGCCAGCAGTGCCTCGGGGCCAAATGCAGCAGTGCTGATCATCAGGGAGGTGCAGGCTGGGGGTGAGACTCTCACCTTCTGGTCCCCAAATTTGGGCAAAGGGACATGATGGGGCAGGGACAGGGCCAGGATCATCATGAGGAGGGCAGGGACATGCTGGGGTCTCCCATAAAGGCTGCTAACCCCATCACAGCCTCCTCTGGACCCAGAACTTGAGAAGGGGGTAGAGTACCCTGGTAAAGCTCCTCCCAGCAGAGGCCAAGCAGCCCCTCAACCTCACACTGCCCTTACGATCTCCCCAAAAGCAGCCACAGCTGCCTGTGGTGTGGAGGCCTCAATATCCCTGGCACCACCCCAGGGGCTCAGCCCCGAGACCCGGGATGAGGACCCCAATGTCAGGGTGCACATCTCTCCCCAGCTCCGCAGGTCGGGCAGTGGGGCCCATCTATGCTGTCTTTGGTAATGGGGGAGGCCATGGAGCCTCTGCTGCACTGACCCCAGCCCTCAGATGGGGCTGCTCCCTCTCAGCCATGGGAGCCCAAGGGTGTGGCCGAGGCGGGGACCTGATGGGCTCTACCACTATGAGACCCTGGCGAAAGCAGACTCAGAGTGTGGAGCGGACACCTCAGCCTCCCACAGGTCAGCCCTGTGCACTGCTGACCAGGCCTGGCTTGGAAGGACAAGCCAATAGCAGCACCAGGTTGGGTCCTTCCTGCAAACCGAGGCCCTGGGTCAGCCTAACCCAGCCCAGGCCTGGCAGCAGTGCAGGGATGGGGTGGGGACCGAGGACACCCGGATCTCCAGGGTGTGATTCAGCCTTTCCTGGTGCCCAGCTGTTGTCGGAGCCACACAGGGACCAGCTGCCGCGGGCAGGAAGCAGATCCCACCAGCCAGCCATGTCACAGCACGGCCTGGGTCCCCAGGGCTCTGCTGGCTGCTCCGGTGGGCAGGGACCCTCAAGACCAGTGTGCCAACCAGGGCTGATGTGAGCCCTGCTGCTCCATAGGACCCCAGGCCCTTTGTCTAGAGGGAAGGACCTGGCTCTCCTGAGGGACCGTGGGCTGTAACAAGGCAGAGATGATGGGGTGTCAGGGGTGTGTGCCTCACCCTTATCAGGGCTGGCTCAGGGGGCAGGGTGGAGCAGGGGCCCCCTCACAGCAGCACAGGTGACTGACCACAGCGGACAGCACATTCCAGAGCCTCCCGGCCCCGAAAGGGCTGGCAGGAAGCCTGGTAAACAGAGTTGCCCTCGACCTGCAGCCCCCGCCCCCGCATTCTGGGCTAATGGAGGCAGGATTTAGCAGGGACAGCCCTTCCCAACACCCCGAAGGTGATGAGCCTTGGAACTCAGGTACAGCACTGGGAAGACACTGCCCAGGGTTTCTCCCCATGGGTACCATGAGCCCCCATCCATGCCCAGGCTGCGTGCAAACCTCAGCCCCCAGCACCTTGCTCAGCAGGAGACCATGGGACCCCACCAGCAGAACTCCCCACCACACACCAGCACCTGGCCTGGTGTCCCTCTGCTTCAGGGCCTTGCTGGCCTGGGGCCACTCCCATGCAGGCAGGGGCAGCCACTGAGGAGCAACCTGGAGCTCTCTCAAGGGGTGCTGGGCTGGGAGTCGAGACAGGTCCAGATCTGCCGCGCACCTTCAAATAACAAATGCAGTTGCTTCTCAATATCCACACAAACAACTGGCAGAGGACCCCATGGATACCAAAGCCTGCAGGTACTCAAGCCCTTGTACTCGCCTATCACCCCAGAACTCTGGGAGGCTGAGGCAGGAGGGTGGGAGGGTCACAAGTCCTAGCCCAACCTAGGCAACTTAATGAGATCATGTCAAAATGAAAAATAGTACAAGGGCTGAGGATGGAGCCTGGGATGAAGGCCTGGGTCCTTCCCAGCCCTGTCCCTCCATGAAGCAGAACACAAACACATGTATCCCCTTGCACTGAAGTCCTCTGTGTGGGGTGCGGTGTCCATGCCATGTGAACAGTGGCTGCATTGTACTGTGCTGCCTGTGAATGCTTGGGAGGGACATGGCGGCCCCAAGGCGACATGCGGTGCACATGCAGCATTGTGCATAGAGCTGAGTGATGGGCAGGAGGGGCACCGGCGTGTGCAAGCCCAGCCACACGTCCTGCCACTGCACGGCTTCAGCCCGGTGCTTAGAGCCTAGCAGCTCATGATTTGCTCTGTTGAGCAAATCTGGTTCAGTCCTCAGAGGTAGGACCTGTGGATACGGACAGGGCAGGGGCACCGTGGCCAGCTGTGGTCATGATGCCAGGACTGTGCTGGCAACCAAGCCTGCCCCCAAGCAGACAGCGAGCCGAGTGCCCAGGAACATGGTGGGCATTAGGTGAGGGGTCCGGGGTGCTGTGGCTGGTGGCAGAGGATGGGCTGGGGGAGTCCAGGAGGGTAGCATCAAAAGCAAAGGCCCAGGGCTGAGCCCATGACTGGCAGGACTCCCAGGGAGGCTGGGTTCTCTGGGGCACATGCCATGTGAGCTTAGAGTGTCTCCCACCCTGTGGAGCTGAGGTCCTCAAAGTGGGCTCCCATGCACACCACTAGCCTCCCCGGGAACCTAGCATGGCAATCCCAGGTGGTGGGTGGCCTGGGTCTCAGGTGCCCTGGGGGCCTGTGCCCTCCCTGGAGAAGCAGGTGGCCAGTGGAGGGCTGGCCATCAGCCCCGCATGCCTGGACGCACGTCCTCCATTCTCTTGTTCACAGGATGCTGCACTGCCGCCTCTGCTAGAGCCCCATGGAGAGGTGTGGAAGCCTGCTGCTCCTGCTCGAGGGCCGAGGCTGCCCCCTAGCATGGAGGCCTGTCCTGGAGCTCCAGCTGCCCCACATCCCTGGCAGCTCCGGGCCAGCCCATGAGGCTGTGCTGACTCAGAACCCCGCCCAGTGACTCAGACTCCTGGCCGGCTGTCCAGTCAGGCCTGGTTGTAGGCTGTGGCTCTTGGGCCTCTGTGGCATCTCGACAGGAATGCTACCTGGCCGCCTGGGCAGGGCTAACGGTGGGAGGCGGCTGGTGCATCTTGGTCAAGGGTGTCACATGGGCTCTGGAGGTTTGGCGGGAGGCAGTGTCCAACCTGAGCTCAGCCCCTTGCCCTGCCTCAGCTCCCTCTTTGGTGAAGTGACAGTTTGGGGACCCCACCCATCCCCAGGGACAGGTATGCAAGGGCTGCTGTGCATGGGGATCCCACATTCTCTGTGGGACCAGGGTGCCAGGTTTGAGCAGTGCCTGAGCCAGGAGGAGTGATGGACATACGCAGGCTGTGGGCTTCAGAGTCAAGCCTGAGCACCCCAGATCAGCCTGTGGGCCAGACAGGGCTGACTCCCTGCCCACTCAGCCTGCTGTGGTGTCCCAAGCTGCCCAAACACCAATCTCAATGCCAGCATGGGGGATTCTTCAGATGGGATTCACTCTGAGATCTAAGTGGGAGGAACTGGAGCAGGAGGGACGCTGAGTACCCCGCCACTGCCCCAGCACCAGGACCTGGACGGCAGTGTGCGTACTGGCTATGCCTCCGTGCACAGCACACCTCAGCTCCCAACCACAACAGCCCATTCCTTAAAGCGAGCAGACAGACAGACATAGACACCAATGACAGACGCAGACTTTGGGCACACAGGCGGGGACCCCCGGAGGCCCCATGACTCAGGCCTGCCTGAGCCTTCTTCGAGCCCCCCTGCTGCTGGGAACAGCTGTGTGGTCAAGGGAGGGCAGGGTGTGGGGCACAGGGACAGTGGAAATTCGACCTGCTCATGGAGTGGCTGAGAGAACAACAACACTGCCAGCTCAGAACAGTCAGGCCAGCAGGCTCAGCCCAGCCCACCGGGGCAGGGACTTGCCTGAAGGCCACCTCCTCCGTGGGCTGGAACCCAGGCCCCAGCCTGGAAGGGGCAGCCTCAGTTCCCACTTCTGCGGGAGTGCTCAGCTGGCTCACAGGGCACTCCCGTCTCCGAGGTGCCGAGGTGGCACGGACACCCGGCTTGGCTGCCCAGGGCTCTGGCTGTGCTGTGCTTACAGGACAGACCGACCGGTTTGGCTGGTGCCTTTTCATCCCCCCATGGTCCTCCCCAGAAGAGTCTTTCCACGAAGGAGCCATTTATGCTCTGGAATTTTGTCTGGGGCCATTTCCACGCCGGCTCATGGGGGTGCTGTGGGTTGTGTGGGGCTGGAGTGGATAGAACACCCCTAAGTGTGTGGTTGCCTGGGCCAGTCCTGTGCCGGTGAGGGCTCAGCAGGGCTCAGTGACCATGGCAAGGACAGTGAGCCCCGGGCTCCAGGGACTCAAGAGCCCTGCTTCCTCTGGCAGCCAGGGCCGGGAGCCACGCTCTCCCCTCTCCGATCACTTCATCGCTTTGCCGCTGGCGAGCGGTGACGGCAACAGTGACGTGCAAGCCCAGCAGCCTTCCTGGAAATCCACCCCTTCGTGTCCCTGAGCCCTGGCATGCCACCAGCTCTCAGCCATCAGGCAGGCACCGCATATGCAGGACAAGCCTGGTCACCTCGGCCACCCAGGAGGAAGGACAGTGCTGAGGACAATGTCCCCACAGGCCAGGGCCACCCAGCCAGGAGGGACAGCCCTGTCAGCCCACCCCACTGGGTCCCTTGCAGCCCCCCTCGGGATAGAGAGCTACAGGGAAGGAAATGAAGGGACCCCACTGAGCCCCCAGCAGATCCTCCCTGTGGCATCCATCACCCACAGGACAAACCCCACACCACAGTGCACCCTGCTCCCCCAGAGCTGCCTGGTATCTGACAGGGGGCCAGCAATCCCCACACCAGGGCTCATGGCCTCCCAGGCCCAGACCCTGGCCCCGATGACGTCTATAACCTATGGACATCACAGCTCCTGGCCAGCACTGCCCACAGACCCTCAGGGCAAAGGCCTATAGGGGGCTCCAGGACCCCAATTCTGCATCCCCATGGGCACCCTGGGAACAGCTTGTTCCTTAAGGCCCAGACAGGGGCCAGGCTCCTGCTCTGCCAGAAACAGTGCTTGGCACAGCTTGGCAGTCATCACTGCCCACCGCTTGCACCACCCCTACTGGTGGCAGGTCCCCCCGGGGCTTTCTGGCTCTGGCGATGTAATAAGCTCCGGGCCAGAGAAGGGACGGATTAAGTAGGCACTTAAGAGGAGAGAGGGCTGGGGAGGTGGGGTGGGGACAGGGACTGTCCTGGCCCAGGGCTGTATGTCCGGTTCCTGGAAAAAGAGCAAGAGAAAAGATGGCCCAGCCGCCCTCTCACCCGCCACATCCTGTTTTTATGGAAAAACTAATCTAATTCCTCACGGTGAAGTGCGAGGCAGGCATCCCAGGGTCCCCAGAGCTGTGCTGGTGGCCCTCACAGGGTTCCCCGTCCTCAGCAGAGCCAGCCCTGCCCCAGCCCTCCCCCAGCCCTGGATGCCTCCGTCTTGGCCACTGCACATCCCCAGGGGAGGCTGGATCAATGCACCCCTTCCTGGCAGCAAGGAGTGGGCTGGCTCTCTACTGCTACCCTCCTGAACCTCGGGGCCTCAGAGGCCTGTGTCACTACACAAGTACCCTAGGCTTTCTGGGCCTCAGTTTCACCATCTTTAAGGTGGGGACATCATTACTGTTCCCTCCAGGCTGCCATAGGAGAACCTGTGCAAAGCAAAGCTGCCAGCAGAAGTCACGGCAGTGCTTACAGCCTTGGCATCACTGTCTTAATAACATGAAGGCAAACCAGGCATGGTGATGTGGGCCTGCTGTCCAGAACTCTGGGAGGCTGAGGCAGGAGGATGGCAAGCTTGTGCCCTGCTTGGCTAACCTAGGGACTTAGCAAGATCCAGTCTCAAAATGAAAAAGGGCTGTGGACATTTTGGGGGAGCAAAGGCCCTGTATTCAACTCCAGTACCAGGGGAAGAGCAGGCAGGAAAGTGGCTCTTACTGTCCCCAAGCCAGGAGCCAGGCCTGCCATGAGTTCTGCACAGCAATGCAGACACAAAGTCCCGGGGCAGACCTCAACTCCTTTCTCACTGAGCTGGACCCCAGAGGCCCTCCTGGCCTCCTGGCCACCCCAAAAGGTCACTCCCAAGGGTCAGAGCCATGCAGGACAGATGAGGCCTAAGGTCCTCGGGACCAGGCCACCCTATGCCCTCCTGGGCAGCCAAAGAACCTGACATGAGGTTCCCAAGGTGGCCACAACAGGAAACAAGTTAGGCCAGGGGAGCTAGCAATGACTGGGTCTCATGGGCCAAGTAGATGGGGTGGAGGGGCTGCTTCTTGGGGCACTGGGGTCCCCAGAACTGACTGGGAGAGGCTCTGAGTGGTTGCTAAGGGTGCTCAGGTCTCTGCTGGGGGCTCACAGCCCACAGCCAGGCCCCTCAGTGAGGGGCCAATGTACCCCGGTGCCTCCACGGGGCTGTGAGGCCACCCAGGCCCACCATGCTCCTAACCAAGGGGTTGGGGAGGCGTGGGGCAAGGACAGATGTCTGGCTAGAGCCCCCGGGAGTTCCTGGCCTCGATGCCCAGCCAGGCTGCCTGGGGAGATGCAGCTTGCCTGTGCCATCCTAGCTGAAGCCAGGGAGGCTACCAGTGTGTAAGGCCAGAGATCCCGGCACCTCTGTGCCCTGAGATTCCAGCACAGTGGAATCAAGACTGCCCTGACACACTGTCGCCTGTGGCTGGTGCTCCACCAAGCCAGGCACTCGGGGCTTGGATCATTTGAGATTCAGCCAGTGCCACTGTCCTGTTCCCACCCCCCACCCCTCGGGTGAGACATGTAAAGGCTGGGATGGATGCTGGGTGTTCCCAAGTCACAGCCATTCAGCCTGTGTCCCAGCATCCCCCAGAGGCCACCAGGTGCCCAAGGGTGAGACAGGGTGACTGTCGACATTCTCATGTCAAGCTGGCCTTGTGGACTGTCACCCTTGCCTCCTGGCTGGTTGTCCCCAAAAGCTACAGGCTGGGCAGGGCAGGTGCTCACCTCACAGGACCTCATGGCTAAGAAATGGGGTGTGGGAAAGTCCCCTCCAACAGAAACCATCACCATGATGGACACCTGCTGCCTGCTCTGGCTGGAGCCAGGTCCATTTTCAAAGAGGAAGGTTCACAGCTCAGAGAGCCCGCACCACTTGCCCAAGGGCCCAGCAGCAGAGCCATCAGGAAGCTTGGAGCAGTCAGGGGAGAATCGGAAGCCGGGCCCCAGAGCTGCCCCATCCTGCAGGCTGCCAGACCTGGCAGGCCAGGGACACAGGCACGTTAACCCCCAGGTCTCAGCCCACACCCCAGGTGCTAGCCAGTGCCCCAACTCTGCGGGGATGGGGAGGGCTCTCAAGTGGCTACAACCACAACTCTCAGGCACAAGTGGGCAAGGACAGGGTAGACCAGGACCCCGTCCACAGCAGGTGGGTGGGAAACACCCCAGGAGCACAGGGGCACAGGGGAGCCACCTGTGGCTTTCCTGTTCCAAGAGAAGTGCTCCCTCTGTCCCCTTAACCAAGCCCAGGTCGGGGCCACCCCCTGCCAGGAAGGACTCAAGAGGCCCACATGGTTCCCAGGGCAGTGCAGGCACAGAGGGGCTCAGCCACTTTGGGACCAGGGACACGGCCTGCCAGCCCAAAAGCCCAGGAGCTGGGGTCGCTGTCCCTGGAAGCAGCAATGGCCTCCTATCGGCCGTGACCTCCTCCAGCCAGCCCCAGGGCCAAGGTGTCTGCCTCTGACTGAGCCTCCTCCTCTGCATGCAGGAGGGAGGTAGGACGGGTAGGGAGGTCAGGCCAGCAGGAGGCAGATGCTGGAGGATTCCCCACTGTAGTCTTTAGCCTGAGCCTGCCTTTTGAAGTCAGGGCTGCTGAGGCCCAGGTGCTGAGAGTAGAGGCTGGGGAGGGCCAGAGAAAGGGACAGTGGTCCAGGAGAGAGGCTGACCCAGTCGCGCCTGCCCTCCAGGGCCTGCGGAGGGCCAAGCCTTGCACCATCCCTAGGCTCATGCTCTGGAAGGTGTCATTTGCTGCAACGAGGAAGCTGAGGTAGGAGCAGAGGTCACAGAGCAAACAGGCTCGGCCCACGCTCCTGCTCTCTGGGGAGGCCACTCTCCTAGGCCCCTGCGTGCTCATCCTGCCAAGTGGCCCACGAGTGCCACCACACATCCCAGAACCTCAGCCACCACCTCTGGCCACCACTCACCCCCTGCACCGAGCCACCTCAGCTCCTGATCTTGGTGATGGGCCTGGTCTCTCCTCAGCTTGGAAGGTCTGCATGCACTGGTCAGGTTGGGAGTGCAGTGCCACACAGCACAGTGACACCACCCTCACTGGCACTGTGTGGCTAGACCTCTGGGACCTGGGCAGCGCCACCCTGCCACCTTCTCCCAGCCTGTGACAGTCCCTCCCCACCCACGGGACTGACTGGACCCCCCACCTGGCTCTGCCCGCGCCACTGGGAGAGGAAAAAGCACAGGCACAGCTGGTCCACATCATGACCAGGATGCCAGGCCCTCGAACCACACCTCCCTCTAGCACCCAATGGGACACGAAGCACCAGATGCGGGTCCTCATGTCCCAGTGCCTTGTAGGCACAGCAAGGGTGCCCGGAGATCACCCTTTGCGGTCTGACTGGGCTTCATGTGCATTGCGTGGCGAGAGGAGAAGAGGGAGACAGGAGGGCGCAGCACAGCCAGAGTGGCTGGGAACAAGGACCTCGCAGTGACACTGGGACTAGGGTTTGGGACACACAGCATAGAGACCCTGGGGAGCAAGGCTGGCTGTGGGGAGGGCTGCAGGGACAGAGGTCAGAGATGCAGTGTAGGGAACAGGGCAGCAGGGGGTGGGACAGGGAACAGGGCAGCCATGAGTCCCCAATTCCAAGCACTTGCCCTAAAATGGCTCCATTAAGACAGTGGGCTGGGCACGGATGGTGAGTTCTAGCCCAGCCTGGGCAATTTAGCAATTTAGTGGGACCCTGTCTTAAAATAAAAAATGTTGCAAAGGATTAGAGATGTAGCTCAGTGCAAAGGCCCTAGGTCCAATTTCCAGTACCACAGGGGGGAAAAAGAAGATGAATGACCCTTTTTTAAGAATAGCTGGAAGACCTCACAGATCACAAACCAGATGAGGGTCTTGACCCCACCCAGCACCAGGTCACCAGCTCTGAAGCCACAAGGGGGGCTGGAGGGTACAGAGTACCCCAACCTGCACCCACCAGGCACGAGCAGGGGCTGCGGTTGCCTCTGAGGTCAAACACACCCTCTGATCCTGCGCCCACTGACCCTGCACACAGGGTAATGCACACCTGCAAAGCACAATCACCTGGGTTGAGTGCGATCACCTGGTCTGGGACCAGACGCTGAGGCCCAAATTGCCAACAGGCCCAGGGCCCGGAAAGGCTGTGGAGGGAAGGATGGTTGGTGCGCTCTGCCGTGTTTTAGAGTGGTCAACTAGAAAGTAAATAGCTTGCTCAGTCTCAGGAGCAGGGCTGAAAGGGCGGGGAGCTTGCTCAGCACACAGAGCCCTGCTCGATTCCTGGGACCGCAAAGAGGAAAAACCCAGGCAACATGATGCACGCTTGTGAGCCTGGCACTGGGGGGCTGTGGGAGGATCACCACAAATTCAAGGCCAGCCTGAACTACACAGCAAGATCCTGTCTCAAAGAGCCAAAAATAAGTAAAACTAAATAAATAAATAATTACCACCTTGAGGCCGCTCATTCATTTTGTTTCCTGGCGACACTTCTGCAGGATACCGGGCTCCATGTGTGCTCACAACACAGCCTCCTGCGCATCCCACCGCCCAGGTGGCCCGGCGCAGACCGGGTTTCTGGAATACTTGCCCAGCCAATGGTGCACACCAGGGCAGAGGCACAGGCATCTGGGCAGGGAGGGTGAGGAGCAGAGCTGGGTGGGAGGTGGCCGCCAGGCAAGGGTGGGCTGGGCTAGGAAAGAGCAGTGTCCTCAGCAAGGCAGTGGGGACAGAGTGCCCCAAGTCTGGAGCCATGCGGGGCTGGCAGGGTTGGGTGAGCTTTGCTGAGCCGGACAGAACCACTGCTGCTGGACGTGTGGACCCAGCTGACTCTCACTGCTGGATGTGGCCAGACCACACTGGGGGTGAGGAGGTGCAAGACCTGGCCACAGGGTCAGCTCACATTGGACAGGGCACTGGGGACCCAGCCCATGCGGTCACGCTGTCCAGTGCAACCCAGTCGGTCACCACGTGCACAGTGGCCAGGCTCACGCCCAGGCTGGAGAGAGCCTCACTGCCCTGCAGGCACTGTGAGAACCCCTCGACCATGTAGAGCCCAAACGTACCCCAGGAGGGGTGGACACAAGGCAGGGGGGACTGGCCCAGAGCTCATGCAGGCCTCGCGCGGGGGTGGCCATTGCCACTGCCGGCCCCTGGGCAGGCTAGAGAAGAAAAGGAGAAACAAAAGCAGCTGTCAAGCTAGCTGTGGATCAGCCACTGCAGTGGCTGGTTTGGTTTCCCTTTTAAAACTCCCTTTAATGTGTCAGGATGACAGGCTGTGCTAAATGGTTTTAACCATAAACTGAGATCAAGTAAACGAGAGCGAGGATTGCATGTGCCCAGCATTGCCCATTAGGGGGTGGACATGGCCACCAGGAAACCAGGCTGTGAAGGCCCGGTCCATACAGCTGGTCTTGGGGTTCCAGCCTCCACTGCAGTCCCCAAGTCCCCTCCTCAGAAGGCCACCTGAGTGTGACCTTCACCTGCTCCCTTCCTGAGAAAATTAAACTGCTCCAGTCCCTGCCTAGAGCAGTTTAATATTCTCAGGAAGATCTGCACAGAGGTGGCTGAGGCAGGCACTTCCAGGCACACGGGAGTGAACAGAGCATGAGCAGGTACAGGCCTGGCGCACTGGGGGTCACAGGGCACCGCCTGTATGTCCCTCTAGGCCTGGGTGGCCATGCCGGCCTCACACCCTGTAAGAGCCAGCAGATGCCCTGGCCTGTTTTAGCTGCCCATTCTACGGCAAAGGAAACCGCAGAGGCCAAGGTGGCTGCTGGCCCTCTGTAGCTTGACCCCAAAGACGGAGATGTGGCCCCAGCTATATATACCTGGGGAGAAAAACAGTGCAGATTGGAGCCTAGTAAACAGCTGAACCCCTGCCGGGCTGTTAGAGGGAACCTAAAAATACACCCTATAATTATGGTATTAAAACACACCAGAAAAGTTGTCCCACCCAACTCAGCAAAAGCTCGGACAAGGCCAGGCACGTGGCTAAGGGGCTGGGGTCTCTGGGAGGCTGTGTTGGGCTCCAGCACCTGGAAGCCAGCATTTGGGGGGAGCACACACCCTGGGAAGCCCAGGTCCTCCCTCTGACACCAGTCCTGAGAATCACACATAGGAGCGGAGGCAGAGCCACGGGAGTCATGATCCCAGACACGGGAGTAGTGCCACAGAGACGGGAGGGGCAGGCTAGGTTCAGCCAGGACACCCGGGCAAAGGCCGCCGCTCACACTCGGCTGGGACCCGGCCAAGGCCTTGGGACTGGGCTGAGGCTTCTGGCTGTGCAGGGAGTTCAGGCTTCTTGGACCGAATGTTTTCATTTTTACAAAAAGCATCAACATAGGACTTGTGTATAACAGTCCAGCTTCTCTGATTTCAGGTGCCCACCGCCAGCCAGTCTGATGTACTAAATGCAGAACTGCAGAAATGAACAATTGATGCGTTTTCCACACTTTTACTGCAGTCTGTGGTCACTGCTGTTCTGTTCTATTGTTAGTCTCTGTGGTCAGTCTCCGTGCCTGACGTGTAAACTGAACTTCACAGATACGAAGAATGTTCAGGGGAGACAGCAAACGCGGGGCTGGCCCAGTGGAGGCACTGCATCTCCAGGGCCCTCAGGATAGGCTGTGCATGTAGGGGTGACTGCGATGAAACCACTGCTCACTAAAACTGGGGCCATGGCACCCAGCCTCAGACCCCCACCCTCCACTCTCCCTGACGCCTGCTCTAGGGGACGGACCAGAGGGAGTGGACATGCCTCGTCATGCCCCACCTGACCCCACCTAGAGTCACCCCAGAAACACCCACCCATCCGGACACCAGCGCAGATCCAAGTGGGATCTGGTCGGGGCCCTGGATGCCACACCACCCTCCTGCTCGGGCCTGCACAGCCCCCTGCCTCCAGCCATGCTGGCATCAGAGCCAGCAGCGATGGCCCCGCCCGGCCACACCCCCCACCAGCCACTGCTCTTGTGTGCCTGGCCCAGGCCCCACCATAACAGCTGTGGGTAGCATTAATGGGGGCTCCCTGTTTGGGATGGTATTGCTGGGGAACCCTGTTATAGATCTATTATCAGGGGACACTTTTTAGACATTACTGGGACCCCATTTTGGAAGGCATCACTGGGGGCCCCTCTGGAAGGTCATTTACTTCACCTCTCTGCCCATCTGGGCTCTGCACGGGGGCTTGCAGGACCCTCAAGCTGGGCCAGAGGCGCTCTGAGCCCCAGCCCCCACTCAGCTCCTGGCTGCCTGCCACTCAGGGCTCCATCCCAGGAGATCTGGGTGAGGGGACGTGTGAACACATCCGCAGATGCAGAGGGCGCTGTCCAAGCACACAGTGGCCCAGGCTGGAAGCTGGGCTTCCTTGGAGGCTCCCCTTTGGAGCCACCTCATGTGCTCCAGGGACCTGGCAGTGGTGGCCCCCTTCCGTTCAGTCCCCCAGAGGCCTGACCTGGCCGCTGACCACAAGGCCTGGCCAGGTATATGCACAGCTGGGAAGGTACCCGGGCTCTGCCTCGAACCCCGGAAGCAGGCCTACCTGTCCCTCCCCACAGCACCAGCTGTGGCCTGAGAGCCACTGCCTGAGACCCGAGATCAGAGACCTGCAAGCCCTTACAGCTTTTATGGCTTTGTTTACTGGAAGGATGCTAAAGCCCAGAAAGAGGCATAGGCTGGGCAGGCTCAGCGCTGGGGAGACTGTGGCTGTGGCCCAGTTGCCCGAGCCTCCTCCTCGAGGTTGCTCCCGCCCATCCACATCCTCCCTGACCTTCTGTCCCGTGCACCACCCCACCGGTATATCTGCCAGGGAGGTGTGGACTCACCTGCTCTGCCCAGACGGGAAGCCTTGTGCCCAGGTTGTGCCCTCCTACCCAGTGACTGCAGCTGGTGATCCACTGTACCCCAGGTTCCCGAGCAGCTGCTATCTGGGGCTGATGGGACCCCAAAGCCACAGGCAGGACAGAGAGCAGATGAGAAAGATGGGGGTCCTGGCCCCACTCAACTCAGGCTGCAGCAGGCCCAGGCTGAGACACTCACGGCTGCACCGAGCAGGTGGCCTGGTCAATACTGCTGGCCCGAAGAGACACAGGACAGGCTGAGCCCGCTGTGCCTGGGGGGGTGCGTGGGGCGCCTGTGCGGTTGTCTGCTGCACTCCAACAACCGGACTCTCGTCGTGCAGTACAGATTGTTGAGCACTTGCCTGCCTGTCCTCCCAACATCTTACATTCTCCAATAGATAACAGAGAAGCCTCGCGTTCTGTTGGATCAAACAGGCCTGTCAGAGTCAGAATATTGACCCATAAGCGGACCCTGGCATAGAGCCAAAAGGCTTGCTTCTGCTGGGCACCACAGCACAAACCTGCAACACCACTATCTGGGAAGCTGAGGTAGAAGGGTCACAAGTTCCAGACCAGCCTGAGCAACTTAGTGAGACCATGACTCAAAAATAAAAGGGGCTGGGGATATAACTCACTGCTAAAGTGCTTCTGTGGCAGCCTGAAGACCCTGGGTTCCATCCCCTGTGCCACACGCACACAAAAGAAGGCTGATCTTCCTCTCTCTGTGAGCCCCAAGAGGAAACTTGGTGCCATGTCAGTAAAAGGGATCCGCCCAGGAAGCAGCCTGGGCCGGGACCTGCACCAGCACCAGCACCTCCGCCCAGCCCACTTCCTCTGCACGACCAGCTGCCTCCCTAGCCCAGGCCCTCTGTGCCAGTGACCACTGTGGGGAAGCCATGGCCACCCACCCTAGCTCCCCTGAACACACACACTCGTGTACTCACACACACAGCCCTGGGTCATCATCCTGCTTACTCAGTCTCTGGGGCCCAGCAGGGAGGCTGCCCCCACCTGGGCCAGAAAGCTGCTGCTTGGCGGGGAGCCCCCAGGGCCCACAAGGAAGTGGGACGTGGCCCTACTCTGCAGCTGCCAAGTTCTGGCACTGAGACCCAAGTTGGCCACCAAGAAATGTTGCGTCCACTGCAAGCCTTGGCCGCCCCTGCCGCCAGGGCTGGCCTCTCCTCTCACTCCACCAGACAAGGCAGACTGGACTACAAGGGACTGTGACAAGCCCCTGAGGCTCCCAAGACCCCTTCCTGCCAGCCCTGCCCAGTAAACAGCAATGGTGAAATGCTCTGCCAAGGGGGACGTGTCCCCATGCAAACAGTGACACTTGGCAGTGACAATCAGTCGGGCCCAGGTGCCGCGGAGTGTGCCTGCGGTGGGTGTGCCCCAGGCCCTGCTGCAAGTGTCCCATCAGCAGAAGCCATGTTGGCTAACCACAAGTGTCTCCCACAGCCGGCGGAGCTGCACTGTGTCACCACCTGCTCCTGCTGCGCCAGGACTGACATTCGGGTTCCAGCTGCCCTGTCAGGCCAGAGTCAGGAGGTGCGGTCCTTCCTATCCCAGCACACAATGTCCTGCCCAGGCAGCTCTAGAAGCTTCCACCTCTGTGTCCTGAGCCCCCAGGGGCTGGGGACAAGAGAGGCCGGTTACATTGCTGGGGTGGGGGTGGGGCTGTGCTCTGCCCGGCTTTTCAGGTAGCAAACCTGTGTGGGAGGGAGGGAGGCGGCTCCAGCCCTCCCCAGGCCTGAGCCACCTACCCACCAGGATTTCCAGACCACAGAGCCAGAGGGAGGAAACCTCCACCTCCAGGCGGGCAGCAGCCTGTCCCTCAGGAGCTGCCCAGGCCCCAAAGCTCTCAGGAGTCCCAGGCAGGGCTCCAGTTGGCTCCAGAGCTTCGGGAGAAATGCTGAGGGCCAGGCTCCTGGGCTGGGCGCCAGGCGTGGCGTGGCCGGGGCACCACATTTCGCAAACTATTTGGGGGCAGCATTCCGTTCAGGGAAAGCACAGGAGTTAGTCATCGTTGTCTTCTGAAGGCTCCCCAGGTGACTAACACGAAGCCTGGGTGTAACCCTGCCCCTGGGGAGACCTCCACGGCCCCTCCAGGGGGTCGGGAGCCCCCAGTCTCCCACCTACCCGCCCTGAGAGGGCCATCAGAAGCCAGGGCCTCACCCACATCCTGGCTCCCAGCCAGCCCTGGCCTCATGGCCTGTTTTGGTGCCACCCACAAGCTCGGGATGGTTTTTACACTTTTAATGGCTGGAAAAATATTGGGAGATTTTGTGATGTGAAAACATTTACCATCCGGTCAACACTGCCTGAGGACAGGCTTGGTGAGGAAAGCCCCCTCTGGAAGAGGCCCTCCCTCCCACTCCAGTGAAGACCAAAGTCCAAGACCCAGCCCAGTGCTTCCAGTCCCTGTGCCTGGAGCTCTGGGGCAGGCAGGTGAGCCTGCACCTGAATCAGCCCTCTGGTCCCCCTCTCCAGGGCTCCTGAACCTTAACCCCAAGTGTGGGGCCATCCCACTGGTTTGGCCATTTCCATCTACACAGGCGCAGTGAGGAAAACAAGCCCTTACTGTGAGCCCGTGGACCGGGCAGCTCATTCCACCCAGGGCTGTGGCACCAGGATGTCCTCAAGCCCCTCCTGTCCAACCTCAATGGTTTTCTCGATTCCTGCCTTGAATATTTTCCCCATGTCTCACTTTAGATGAGCTGAAATCTGTCGGAGGCCACAGTGAGGCCGTGCTACTCCCCACATCCCAGGAGCCCAGAGTAGTGAGGGCCGTGGGCTCCCAGGGGCTGCAGAGGCCCAGGAAGAGTGGGAAGAGGTAGAGACACAACCACGCACCACTGCCCACGGCAGACTGGTGCCTCCCAGGCCGCAGACAGAGTGCGCTCAGGAATGGTGCTTCCCCTCTGCTCCAGCCACACTCGGAGGGGCCTGGCTGCCCAGGGCGGGGGGAGGTCCCTGGGCAGTCCCCAGGCGCTCGAGGCAGGGAGGGTGTGGACTGAGTGGAAAACGGGGTTCGAAGCTTTGCTGAACGGTAGGGACACGAGCGCCTGGGCTGGGGGCTCCCGGTTGTGCCCACTGCCTGGGCCTAGGGCACAGGCCTGCACAACCCCTTGGAGTGGGCCCAAATAGGACAGGAGGAGGAGAAGGAACCCTGGCTACTTTTCCAAAGCAAAGGGAGCTGCCTCCCACTTGGTTATGGAGGCCTGGGCTGTGCCCAGGGCGGGACATGGGTTCTGCTAGGAAAACTCCAAATTAAATGGCTCCAGCCAGGAAGCCGCCTTTTCTCCCAGATCTGTCAGGAAGTCATGATGCAAGTTTGAACTTTTTTTTCTTCAACACGAAAGAGGAAAGAGATCAGCGCTCCCTTCCCCGCCGCGGCCCTTCCCGGCGCACACGCCCCGCCCGCGCCCCCGCGCTGGAATGCGCGCCCGGACCCCGTGCGCCCAGGTGGGACGGCGCGGACGAAGCCGGGCCCCTCACTCACCGGCCAGCAGCGAGCCGGGCAGCAGCAGCCAGTAGAGCACGGCGCCGAGCACGTGCGGCTCCATGGGGCCGAGGTCGCCGCTGGCTATGGGGACGTGCGGGCGTTCGGGGCCCTGCGCGCCATGGCGTGGGGCAGCGGGGCGCACGTGGGGCAGCGGCCACGGCCGGGGCGCCTCCCCTCCTCTCGTTCCTCCCGCTCCGTCCAGCTGCAGGCCCGGCTGGGCGCACTTTGGCTCCGCGCCCCCGCCCGCTGCCCGCGGGCTTTATAAGCCCAGCCCCCGCCCTCCCGGTCCCGCCCCGCGCTCCCCAGGCCGGCGCCGGCCCCCCCTTGCCCGCCCCGCTGGGCGCCGGCCCCGACGCCCCGGCCGAGAGGACCCTGGGTTCGCCTGCACCCCGGGTGTGCAGACAGCAGACGGGCACACGGACGCACAGACTCCCCAGCCCCGCTCACCCCGCTGCCCCCACGCGCAACTGCGCCCCGCGTGGCCCGAGCGACTTTCGCTTTGATCTCGACCTGCGAGGCCGCAGCGCCCCCTGGGGACTGTGGGTAGCTGGGGGCTCCAGCCGCGAGACAGGCGGCAGCAGTGGCCGGCCTGGTGGTTAGGGTGGAGGAGGCGGGACAGCTCAGTCGCCAGCCTGCTGAGTCCAGTGCGGTCTGAGTTGGGGCTTGGGCTTGATCCCTTTGCCTGGGACGGTGGTAACGGCTGCCCCAGCCTGAGCACCTGCTGTACCCTCCAGTGGAAAAGCCAGGTCTGAGTCCACCCTACCTGGGCCCAGAGTTTGGTTCCATCCACCCTTGACGTGGGCAAGAAGGGGAAGGGGCTGGGACGATGACGCCAGAGTCAGCCTCGGGCAGGAGGAGGGAAGCTGGCACAGGGGCTGCGAGGACCAGCAGGGAAGGCAGCCGACTGACAACTGAGGCAAGACCAGACCCAGACCCGCTGCCAGAACGTCCGGAAAGCCAGAAACGCAGACCTTCGGGGGAAGTCTGGGTTCCAACGCTGGCCAGCTCCCTCCCCAAATAGGGCTGTCTGCTTCCAAAAATCGCAAAATGAGAAGGATGTCTCAGCACTCCCTTCAGATGTTCCGCAAAAGTGGGGAATGTGTGTGTCCGGAGATTGTTAAAGACCGAAGGACGCCCCACAGGAGCAGCAGGTAAACTGAGTGTCTTGCAGTGCTGCAGTGCCGAGTAGCAGGTACAGAATCAAGTGTGTCCAAGTCTGAGAGACAATGTTTGGGCCCAGCAATCCTGGCCTCCTTGCAGCCCGGCCTGCTCGGAGCCTCTGGGAAGTCCCTTTCTGTCTCCATGCTGTGCAGGAGACAAGCAGCATTGGTCACAAGAGGAACCTAGCAGCGTGTGGCCCAGCCTCAGGTACAGGCCTTCCCCTGGTCTCCCTGCACCCACTGACTGAGGATGCACACAGATGTGTTCCCACTGCACGATGGAGCTCTGTTATGTCATTTAAAGAAGCCCAGAGCCTAGTGTCCTCTCCTGCCAGGGGCTTGGCCGGGAGTGGAGAAGCCGGGGAGCCCCATCACCCAGACCTAGGGAGCCCACCCTTCCTCTGCTGCTCCTGTGGGCTCTGTCCAGGGATCCCAGGCAGCCGCACCCTGCCTGGCTGCCCAGGCACTGTGAGCTTGAGCCAGTGCTTCACCTACATATTTATTTTTGCAGTGCTAGGGATGGCACTCAGGACACTGAGCTCTGTCCCCCGTCTTTTTTTTTTTCTGGTACTGGAAATCGAACTCCAGACCGCACGCTTGCTAGGCAGGGGCTGTACCACTGAGCTGTATCCCTGGCCCCTTTTTAAAATTTTGAGGCAAGGTCTCACTAAATCAGTAAGTTGCCTAGGCTGGGCTTGAACTTGCAGTCCTCCTGCCTCAGCCTTCCAGAGTACTGGGATCATAAGCATGTGCCACTGTACCAGGCTCCCTCCTTTTTCTTGAATACTTGGGGACCTCCCCACCCTTCTTGAAAGCTGGATGGTCACCACCCTGAGCTGTGGCACCTAAGACATCTGGAATCTCTTTGGGCTGTAACCGGCAAGGCCCAAGTCTGGGGGTTCCTGGGGTTCTGGCTCAGATGCCCTCCAGGGCACCCCACCCCATGGTGCTGCTGCAGAGGTGTGAGATCTAAGCAGATCTCAACTGCAGCCACCAGGCATGGCTATGCTCACAGACATGGGGCCACACCGGCCACCCCAGAGGTCCTCCCATGCCCACCAGAGCCTCCTTTCCCCAGCACCCACCCAGAGCTCCATGCTTACTGGGAGGTAGAAGTGCCCACTTAGAAGGGTGCATGGCTGACCAGGTCAGTGGGAGCCAGGGGATGTGTCCATACCCAGGCCTGCCTGACTTTCTCTGCCTCACACTGCTCCCTGCGGGGTCTGTGCCCCAGACTCTTTGTCCTCGCCCTGCTGGGGTGCAGCTCAGTGGCAGGGTGCTGGCCTAGCACACCTGGCTCCGGGTTTGCAAGAGCTGTGGCCAAGGGGCTGGGGATATAGCTCAGTGGAATAAGCGCTTGCCTAGCAAGCGCAGGGTACTGAGTTCGATCCCCAGTACCGCAAAAAAAAAAAAAAGAGCTGTGGCCAGGAAGGTGGATTGTCCAGGCAGTGCAGGGTGAGGAGCTGCTCCTCTGGGAGCAGGGTCACCTCCAGGGATGCTGGTGCAACCACACTGGGCTTCAGTAAAATGCCCCAGCTGTCCTCTCTCCTGTCACTGCATCCCAGGAAGTTCCTGAAGCAGAGATGGGAACCTGACCCAACCGATCCACAGAATCAATTTACAGGTTTCTGACTCCTGTTGCAGAAAAAGAATTTTCAGGGCTGGTATGATGGTGTGTGCCTGTAATTGCAGCACTCAGGAGGCTGAGACAGGAGGATTGCTGTGAGTTTGAGGCCAGCCTGAAGTACATAATGAGACGTTGTCTCAAAAACAACAACAAAAAAACCCCAAATAATAATAATTTTCCGGAAAATTATTATTAAGTAGGAGGCATGGGTATGGTTTACTGGGCACCAATTCAAAATTGCAGAGGGTGGGAAGAGAGGAAGGACAGAGAGAGCAAGAGCAAGAGCGAGACAGAGAGTGAGAGCGTGAGAGAGTGAGAGTGAGAGAGAGACAGAGCGAGAGAGAGAAAAACCTTATTTCCTGGAACTGAGAACATTTATGCTTCTCTTGATGGTGTGGGAACCTGGGCAGAGGGAGAAGGTGCTGCCCCACCACGGATGCTGGCCGGTATGACAGGTATGGGCCCAGTGGGCTTTTGATGGGCAATGTAAGCATTCTTTGAATTCTCTCAGCCTGCCCCTCGGTCTTAGGATCAGGTTCCTGATCTTTACTTTCTCAGTGAAGCCAGTTAGTGGACTGTCCTATCCTGAGGAGTTTTGGCTGAGAACTTGGACACAGATGACTGGGGTGACTTGCACTGGGACGGGAAATCTGTCTCATTCCTACCTGTCCAAGTGCTCCCCATCTTCCTCTCAGCTCCTGAAGCCCTGAGCTTGGTCTTCCCTTACTGGCCACTGGAATGCCCTACCTGCCACTGTTTCCAACCACTGGTGGCTCCCACGTCTCCAGTGCTGGCCCTCAGCCTGGCAAAGCCTGGTGGGGAAGTGCTGGGTCTCTGTGGGGCCAGGCCACACTCAGGTGGCTGCAGGACCAGCGTGCGGCCTCCTGCAGGCCACCTCTGAGCCAGGCTTGGGCTGGGCATAGGTGATGGCAGCAGTCGCTGTCTGGGACCATGTGCCCACCCCCTTCCTGGACTCAGCAGTGGTGAGCTGCAAAGCCTGGTCTCGCCTCTTGTAAGGGTGGGTGGGTACCTGGGAGTGACCAGAATGTCCCATAGGTCACTAAGAGCTGGCAGGGCCTCTCCCCAGATTTTCACTGTCCAGGCCCCAGCCGAGGATCCCAGACCTCTGCACACTGCCCCCAGACCTCAGCGGCCAAATCCTATACTTCTCCAGGTCCCAGCCAGGAGCTTCCAGCCACATTCCCAGGCTTTTTTACTTCTTACTTGAAGAAAAGGGTTCACCATGCTGCTTGGGCTGGCCCCAAACTTGCACCCCCTCCTACCCTGACCTCTAGAGTAGCTGGGATTATAGGTCTGTGCCCATGTCTGGCTCAGCATCTCCTGAGAGGTGGCACTGGCATGTTCACCTAAATCAGTCCCTCCAAGTTCCTGCTGCCCTGGGCTCCTGGCACAGGGCCAGCATGTAGTAGGAGCTCAGTTAATACTGTGGGACGAGTGGTGGTCGCACCAGTCTGAGTTCTCTTGCCCTTTGGGGTGTCAGCTTGGCCCCGGTTGGGCACAGACCTTCAGAACCACCCCAGAGGGGCACTTCGAGGGCAGTGGGGCCCTGAGTGGCCACCTGGGGGCCTGCTGGAGGAAAACACTCCCTTGGGAGGGGCAGTGGAAGGGCTCTGGTTTGAGCTGCTGACCTCCCAAGCACTGTCTGCAGTGGCTTTGCTGCCGAGCTGTGCCAGTCTGGGGAGTAATCCCGGGGCAGTGAGCACCACTTCTTAGTTACATGTGTGTTTCCAGGCACTCTTCCAGAGTCCTCATGAGTTACTCAGGGACCCTTGGCAAGGAGGCACAGGGTCCATGGGCCCAGGGTGGGCATGAGGGCAGCAGGCCCAGTTGCGAGGCCACTGGTGCCTTAGCTCAGCTACTTGGTGGCCCAAGTGGGGGGCCCACATAGGAGCTCTGGTCCCAACCTGCACCTACAAAGCCTATGATGCCAGACCTTCCTTCCACCAAGGGTGCTGCCTTGCTGTGTGGGCAGTGGGGACCCTGTGGCCCAAGAGGCTTCCCAGCTCCACCTGTGGCTCAAGCTGGCTGCTGGGCACTGGCTGGTCCAGCACAGGGTCACGAGGGCTGACCCTGGAGGCCTGGAAGGCTGAGCTGGTTCAGGGTTCCTGGCTCTGTCTCCACACTGCCATTGACAGTACCAGGTCACCCAAAGGGACCTGCCATACACTGCTTGCCCTCCTTTCTGCCTGGCTGTGCAGATCCAGTGCTAGGACTGGCTTGTGGTCCAAGTGGGCCTCTGTCCTGCAGCCACTGAACATTCAACAAGCTGGGAACTGGACTTGCAATTCTGTTCACCTTTGATGAACTTTAATCACTAGTCCACCTTGGAAAACATTTTGGTATTTTTAGAATAATTGCAAATCTACTTTTTTAAGTGTAAATTCTATGACCTGTAAATCAAGGACCAAGTATTTTCATTAAAATATAGCATCCCACAAATTGAGATGTGCACTGTTTGCAAAATACACAGTGGATGCCAAGGACTTAGTGACTTGCGCTTAGTGATGGTGCCGGAGGTAACGGTGGTGCCAGAGGTGATGGAGGAGATGAGGTGATGATGGAGACGAGGGTGGAGACGGTGGCTGTGGCGGGCTGACAACTGGCGGTCAACTTGTAACAAACCCCCAGCTGAACTGAACCAGCGTGGTGCTGGGTGTGGGAGGCCCACCTGGGGGTCCTTGCTAGCTGCGTAAGAGGCAGAACTGGAGAAGAAGTTGATACTGTTGGGAGCGGAGAGAAGCTGTGAGGAGCTGTTGGTTCTCTTGGAGGAGCTCGTCGTGCTGGCTTCCCCGGTGAAGTCAGCTGTTCTGATCATCCAAGGAGCTCGGGACCTCGTTGGCACTGAGAACGGCTTCGGTTCACTTTTGGGGGAGCTCCGGTCCTCACTTTGAGCATCGCTTCCTGGCTCCAGGGGTTGGGGGAAGGTGGTGCACTGCCGGCCTCCTGGAGAGGCTTGTCATGTTGGCTTTCCTGATGGGAACTCGGCTGTCTTCACCAGTGGAGGAGCTCGGGACCTCACTGTGGCTGAGGATGGCTGTGGTAACTTTTGGGGGCGCTGTGGTTCTTACTTTGACCATCGCTTCCTGGCTCCAGTTCAGGCTCCTCAGCCTGCTAGCACAGATCCCTCACCCCTTTGGCATAGACTTTTTAGATTCCACCACTGACCCTTGGGCCTTCCCAGTGCAGATCCATGAAAAAGGCCTGTACGAGATATTGTCATGGGCTCTAGGCCTCCAGCTGGACTCATGGGAGGCATTGTTAGGGGCTCTAGGTCATCAGCTGGACTCAAGCAAGACATTATTTTGGGATCCAGGCCCTCGGCTAGATTCTTTGTTCTTTAGTGTGTGGACAAATTTCCTGAACTCTCTGTTTGTATATGATTCTTTGGGTGACTATTATAAATAATCTTTTGTTTGTTTGTTTGTTTGTTTGTTTGAGACAGGGTCTGGCTGTGCAGTTCAGGCTGCCTTGAGCTCACTATGTAGCCTAGGTTGTTCTCTCTCTTTTTTTTTTTCCAGGCTGGTCTCAAACTCACAATGATCCTCCTGCCTCAGCCAGCTGCGAGTGCTGGGATTGCAGGAGTGTGACACCATTCTGGCCCTACAGTCTTATAAAATATGTGTCCTCTATTGAATTGCTCCCCTTGCAAAACCCCAAACTATGACAGTGGTGATGGAGATGGTGGAGGACATGGTGGTGGAGATGATGGTAATCATGAAGATCGTGATAAGAAAAAATATAAATATCTCATTAATAAATTTTATACTGATTGTGAGGTTATCGGTGTGCCATCTTGCTAAATGAGAACCTATTCTGGAAGAAATGAGACACAGGCAGCCCCCAACTTATAATGATTTAACTTTTGATTTTTCAATTTTACAATGGTGTGAAAGCAATAGGCATTCAATAGGAACTGTACTTCTAGGCCAGATGTGGTGGTGCATGCCTGTGATCCCAGCACTCAGGAGGCTGAAGCAGGAGCATTGCTGTGAGTTTGAGGCCAGCCTGGCCTACAAAGAGAGTTCAAAGCGGCCTGAACTGCATAGTGAAACCCTGTCTCAGGAAGACAAAAAGGGCCAGTGAGATAGCTCGGCGGCATAGCGCCTGCCTGACAAGTGTGAGGTTGTGAGTTTGATTCCCCATACCAAAAAATAAATAAATAAAATTGAAAAAAATAAAGACAGAGCAAGGAGAAGGAAAAAAATGGTTACGCCTGATTCTTTTCTTAATAGTCGCCATCTTTAATGTCACTGCTGGACACAGCAAGGCTAGGTGCCCTTGAGACTGAGATCTCTCCACTCTGACTCTGAAGTGAGGTGTGACAAGGAGTGTGTTGGTCAGTATGGAGAGAACAAACTACCCATTCCCTCTGTCAGATCTTTGAACAGGCTCAATGGCCTCTGCATACAGCTAAGGAAACTGAGGCTTAGGGGTGAGATGTCCCAAGTCCCTCTCCTAGGGAAGCAGCAGCAGCAGCTTCTCCAACCTCTCACTGTGCCTATAACTGAAGGACTCCAAGGTTGTCTGGCAGATGTGGAGCCAAATGTAGATCAATCCTGGCCGAGGCCCAGATCCCTTCCCTGACTGTGAAAGCCGCCTCCAGACTTGGCCACGGGGCTTGTGTCAGAGCCAAGGCCCTGAAAAGCTCCCTTGGGCCGCAGGTGATGGATGGGTCTGGGCCCTCTCGGAGAGGCAGCTCACTGGGAGGAAGAAGTGGGGGTGTCACCAGGGCTCCCCGGCTTTGCTCCTCAAGTCTTGGCTTCTTTGCCCACTCTGGGGACTGAAAGGTTTGCTCCAAGGGAGTCTTGAGCAGGCATCCAATCCCAGGACCAGGATGCACACTATTAAACTCATTACATGAGTCTTTTCTTAGTGGTCACGCACTGGGCTCCCACACTGGGCTGCTTGGTGGATGCATCATGGTGGTCATTATGGTTACTAGTGATTGGCACCAGGATGCAGCAGAGGAGAAGTAACTGCAAGCCATCCACACTATGTACTGAGCAGTTGCAGGCAGGGAGACTTGGGGACTAGGGGAGTCGGGCAAGGACAGGACTTGGCTCTGGGCCGTGTCAGGACCTCTGGCAACTCTCTACTTGAGGGTAAAGATGGTGGTGACAGCGCTGATGGTGGTGATGGTGGCAGTGGTGATGGTGATGATGATGATTGTGTTGGTGATGGTGGTGGTGGTGGTGATGGTGATGGTGGTGATGGTGGTGGTGGTGGTG